>JABAKA010000021.1:0-81769 GCA_018857285.1 Termitomyces sp. Mi166#008
GTTCTTAGGTATAGTCTAATAGAGTCTCTTATACCGGACTGAGGAATTGTTCTAATAACTGTTCTTAGTTATACACTTGGTCATTGGTCTGGATTTTTAACATGCAGCAGGTTGGACTCATCCCTCTTCCTCAGAGTATAGGTCCCCTCCTTTATAATTTCCAAAGCAGACCAAACTGTGCTACCTTGATGGGTCAACAATTTCCAGACCCTGAACTTACACACACAACTCCTGACAGCTATCCCCTACCCTATGTAAATGGCATCCTTGCCAATTGCATAGGAGCAAAAGTATTATAATAATAACAACTATGATGACAATAAACATAAAATGTGTCACAACTTGCCATCACAACTTGCCAGGTTGCTTAATTTGGCCCTGTCATGCGCAACTGAGGCTCAGTTGCATTGCTCTGCACAATTCAATCTGTCATGGTCCCCAACCAGTTGCCTCCCTATATGTATGGTGGGTATAAACATCTACCATTCAATGTGTCACTACTGTGACTTATCCATACTTATAGTGGGTGGTCTAAGTGTGCATGGCTCACTTGGTGGAACTATTTAGAATTATGGAGTCCAGCACTGATGGTAGACAACTTGAAGAGTGTACCAGTACATTTCAAACCATCACTTTCCTCATTTTTAAGTTTCCACAAAATACTACTTGTTACAGGAATACACTAAGTCACAAAAACCAACACAATAAGCCCACCGCGAGGGTCGAACTCGCAGCCTTCAGATGAATCGGTCAATTCACCGTAAAAGTCTGACGCTCTGGCCGATTGAGCTAGGCGGGCATATTAAAATAACAATAATATGCTTACATGAAAAGAAGGGTCAGGATGAAAAAAGTTGATGCCCCATCTCCTAGGAAATGAAGTACAAGCCGGAGGCTGGCGTCTATCATGACCGTCTTCACTGATCCTTCAGCGGTGCTTTCAACACCCAGCAGCAAACAAATTGTACATACTGCTACTATACTCAAGTCTACGTACTTTACATGACTGGAAGATCGCTATTGACAACCAGCAAAAGTTATAACGCTGACCTCTAGAATCGACGTCGTGGTGTTTCTCCTGAGCTCTCCTTGAATCGAAGAGGCATCGACATGTTTGTTCTAGGTCACATTGATCAGAAGTGCAGGGGATCATGGGCACAAATATGAGCGTTAACAATTTGAAGAAAATCAATTCTACTTGCAGATTCCGTGATTTCCTTTTCTTTCCCTAATATGTTAGTCACTTATACTCTAATTGCTTTGTCTCGCCACGATCAAACCACCCAAAGAGCTCTCCGGCTAGATTCACATCGCCTGGACATTGCCGGTGTGCCTTTCCATAGCGAATGATGATATACGGCAAAAGAAGTGAGTGGACGCGAGGAAGGGGCGAGAACCTTGGTGGCTGATCCAACGTGGAGAGCAATTGAACAGTTGGTGACCCCATCTCAGCGAGATCGATACGCAATGCGAGTGGCTCCCTCGCTGTCAGTTGTGAGATAATTTCATCTCGACGCCTGATGATTTCGGATTTATGGGCTCTCATTACCTTCTCAGCAAGGAAATGTAGAAAGCCAAGTGTACGCTGTGATGACAGTGGGGGACATCCTTCAGAGAAAATGAGTGAAAGAGGTTCAGCAAAATGCTGGCCTTACTGATTTCGTCCGGGCCACACATGGTTCGGTGAACTGCCCAATCTTTTTTCTGGCACGACTTGGAACAGTATCGGATACCCTTACACCTACCACAGGACTTATGCATGACTGTTTGTTCGACCACGCCACACTATATTTATCATCACCATTAATATTGTATTCGAACATCAAGAACGAATGGCAAGAAATACCTGGGGATAGCCACATATCCTTTTATATCTTCCAAGTAAGATAAACTCCATCTTGCACTCTTGAATATTTCTCATGGATTGTATCCATTTCGTCCATACCAAGAAGAAGCGACAGTCTTTTGGGATTCTTGTTTCCGGAGCTAGAATATCTTTAGACTCCAAAACCTGGCCAACAGGTTTCAAAACTACAGGAAAGACAGAGTACACCGCAATCTCTCTGAGCAAGGACTCGTAGTAATTTTCGAGCCCATGTGTGTCCCAATGACGTGCACCTTTGAGTAGAGAAAGAACAAAGTCAAAGCGCAGCAACTGAATGATCCAGATATGATCTTGAGCAACCAGACCATGCTTCACCAAGAGTCTAAGGGAAGCCGCGGCACACTCAATTGCGATACTTTCTTTTTTAGGTACATTGGTGCCAGAATCGGGAGCGAGTAGTGAAGTGAAGTACGAAAGTGCATGGC
Organism: Termitomyces sp. Mi166#008; assembly: GCA_018857285.1. Classification (NCBI taxonomy): domain Eukaryota; kingdom Fungi; phylum Basidiomycota; class Agaricomycetes; order Agaricales; family Lyophyllaceae; genus Termitomyces; species Termitomyces sp. Mi166#008. The sequence continues at coordinate 2,311 of JABAKA010000021.1, forward strand.
AGACGTCTCGCACAATTCCTTTGGTCGGAAGCGATTCGTAGACACACGTAACGTGAGTGAAAAGGGAAGAATGGACATCCACGACATAGGGATAACATTCCATCCATGGTGCTCCTCCGTAGGCTGCCTGGTGAACAGGATAAAACATCCTTCTCGCGAAGTGGCCATTATTGGAACCAAGAAAATCCACAAGTTCCTGTTTATCTGAGAATGGAGACTCGAGAAATGACAGGAGAGCGTGGCTTAGACTGGCAAGGTGATTTTTTGGAAGAACAGTGGAATTAGGCGGACGAACACCCTGGCGGATGAACATTTCAGCTAATATTTTGAGAACCCCTTTTGTCGATAGAATCTCGCGATCAACTGGATAGGATGGGCGGAAGAATGCAAGGAGTAGCCGTTCCAAAAAGTACAGTGCGGTAAGTTCATCTTGTGTTGGTTCTATAGAATCATTCCTTCCTGGGCAAGGGACGAAATGATAGAGGAAATCCATCCACGGCCAAATTACAGACCATGATTGCAGAAGCATCTTGGCAAACTCCAAATCAGTAGCCACGGCCACAAAAAGGCCCTGTATTCCCAACAGAGCCATGTTGATGCGATCCTTATGTGCCTGGTGGTATGAGCTCTTTATTCCGTGACCTGGTTGAAAGTCGGCAGGGAACGGAGGCGGCTTGAGTTGTCGTATTAACAAATCTAAGATACGGGGATGTAGTGACAGGAAGTTGTCCGATTGAACTCGTTCCATGAGAACAGGCAGATATTTGGTTGGATTTTCAAGTGAAAGGTCAACTAGACGCTACGGGGGCGTTTAGAAACCCCAAGAACACAGGGTGTTGATGCTTGTAACTTGCCTTAATTACAGGATGCAACAAACCTGGTGAGCTCATGTCGAATGATTTCAGAATGTGGCACAGGGCACGACGATCGTCTCAAAGTCAGGCGGCCTAAGTTGATTGTTGGCACGAAAATGAAGACACCCATGGGTAGCCTCACATAAGCATCCTTCCAAACGTGGGAGGAACGTTCCTAGTATGAAACTAGGTTCGCGGGGCAAGTACTTTACATCTAGCTTGCACACCTATTATCCATTTCTGGTTGACACAATCAATCAACGGACCCCTGAAGATCTGAAAGAAGAAATAATTCCTCTCGCAATGCTGCATCTCTTTGCGTTTGCGTCGCGATGTTACTCATTTGACTTATTTCCTTGTTAGATCATGGCTTCTTCTGACACTCGAATTTCATGACGCATACGACGCATCGGTAGGCGTAAATCGCGACCTACGAATAGGACTGAGTGCGAGACGAAAGTTCATCGAGAACATATCCATGTACGATTTAATCATCATTTGCGTCTAACAAGACAACCTGTTCAAGAGGATTCGCCTTCTGCCTTCTTTTGCTCAGTTCCCGCCTGTAAAAACAAGTGTCACATCGCCTACGCTCAAAGCCAATCTATGGAACTGCGGCTCACCGTAGCAACCTTCCTAGTTTCGCCCAAGTCGGCGGGACCCTTAGGTTCATCTGCGGGAGCCTCGGAGGCCTCGGAGGCGGCGGTTTCCTGGCTGACGGGATCAGCTTTGGGCACATCATCAGCCTTCCAGAATCCAGACAGTCAAAGTTAGCAACAAATTTATGTGAGTGGAGGGAGAATAGGCGCACCGATGCAGCAAGGGAATCCGCAATATTTGCCTCTGTCCCTTCATCGTCCTTCATCAAAACTGGTTCCGGCTCTGCTGCTACAGGTTCAGGCTCAGGTTCAGACCTGGTCTCGGCCTCGGGCTCAGGCTCAGACGCAGTTTGCTTAGCAACTGGTTCAGGGGCATGTTTTTTGTGGCCGGGGAAATCGTGCGCGTCATTGTGAACATGTCCTGTGTTTTTGCGGGCAGAAGGGGAAAGGAGGTATAGAAACTGTTTAGGGGGGGTTAGGCCTTGTTTAGATCTGCGTAAACGCTTCGTGCTACTTACAGCAGGGCCAAAGATGAGGGCAGAGCCAATCTAGATTATAGCAATGAGACTTGAAGGAAACAATCAATAACGAAATACGACACACGATCCAGGGTTTGTCCGATTTGGGGGCGTAGGCAGCATGTGATGAGTTCATGCGACGCGCACCGGCACGGAAGGTCGACGACGCGTTCCGCAGTGACGCACGGGCTGTCGACGTGAGAGACTGACGAGCGGCGGCGACGAACGACATAGGTGACGAGGACTTTGGTGGTAGCGACGTTTTCGACGGTCACAACTTTCAAACACCGGGTCAGACCGGCATCCGAAAGCGTCCATTCAACGTCGGCATCTACAATGACCTCGACCACTACTCCCTCGATGGCTTATTCCACTCTACTCTCTAGATATTGTCAAGCCTCGGTACACGAAATTTTGGGTTGCCAAGGCCTTTCTTGTGGTTGTACTTCAAGAGCCCAGTCACACGTATTGTTTAGTGTTGATAGACCTTGACAAGCCAGCCGTATTTATTATAATACAAAAACATTATCCGTTCCTGTTTCATTCTACTTGTCCATTGCCCCATTAAATCTAAGTTTTCCGGTTTTCTTCGGATTGTAATGTTGCAAGGTCATTTTGAGGACGGAGCTTCTACAATGACGATGTCAAAGGGTACAATGTAACACAAAAGCGATCTAGTAGCGATAGGACTTGACACGAGAGAAAACACAGCAAGCAGACCAGCATCACGAAGACTTTCCTCATCATGAATAATCCCAGCTCAGTCCCAGCTGCGAAGCGAATACGAGCCCCATTGCTGCTTGAAACGGATCTTCCACCGCGAGTTGCGGGTCAAGCAAGCGATTCATCATCTCGTCCATAGAGAGGTTTTGGTCGGGGAATGGCGCTAGAACGTCAAGATACTTCAGAGGTGCTGTAGTAGAATCAAACAGAAAACCAGGCTGATCATCAGATCGAGTTTCGTCCAGATTTTCAACAGTAGGCAATTCAGGCGATTGGGTCATAGTTTGAACGAAAGAGTGCTCAGAAGTTTGAGTCCAAGTTGCGATCGAGGTCGGAATAGCATCGTTAGTCGTGGATTGAATTGATTGACGAGCTCTAGTGATTGTCAGATCGGTATTGGCAAACAGAGGCGGCAGAGTTCGTGGATCAGAAGAACGCTTGTAGTATAATGGTCGAGGTGCAGGTGTAGGGAATTGAGGATACATGGATATTGGTCGGTTTTCTTTTGCGTTCCTATCGCCTGGTACTTGTGACATTCCCAAAAGGGCTTGAGAGTAGTGATGTAGACATTGATGAGAAGCGGAAATCGTGTTCCAGTATGGCGAGTTCAGAGGCAACAACGGTCGAAGATGACGATCAATGTGGGCGACGTTTGTCTGAGCAGAAGTCGAAGCACATGGTTTGAGGGCATTGGATGCGTCAAGGGATCTTTCAAGATGTTTCTGTGAGACGGTTGTTTTGTTGTTTTTGTTGCTGCTGCCTCGGTGAGGGCTCTCGGTGGGGACCGGATCTTGCCAAGGATACACGCAACCAGGATGGGGGGCGTCAGCTTCAGCAGAGAACGCTTCAGGATTGCGATGGGTATCGAGAGAGGCCGTAGATTGAGGATGACAACTAGCATCAGGATAAAGAGGCATAATTGCATTCGATACTGTGGCAAGGGTAGGACGCGCAGTCAGGAGATTTGTGCTGAAGTCGACGGCAGTTGTAGAGGGAAAACTCAAGTCGTTCGAGTCGGAAGTTCGGGGCTTGTATGCTACAGGTACCATCTCGCGCAATATGAAAGTCGACGTCGGAGAAGCGCAGTCAGCCGGCTGAGGCTGAGCTTCGAGAGAATGGGGTTCAGAAGGCGATGGCGGAGAGCGGGAAGGTAGAGGCCCAGATACAAATGGAGGCTTGAGTGGACTTGAAGGAGGATGACGACGCCCGCTCGTTCGTTTCTTTGTCGGTCTCCGCGTTTTCTTGGTCGATTTCTTCGAGGGTACGGGTTTGTATTCAGGCTCTGAATCAACTGACGCTGCAAGAGTTTCTGAGAGATGAGGTTCACTGTGTTCCGTCTTGAAAGCAGCAATTTCCTGAACCGACATCGCGCTTATTGTCGTTGTGTCTTTGCAACTCTCAATCGCCGCGTTTTGCTGGATGCTGACACGTTCAGATGCCGTGGCTACTTTTTTACGTTGTCGTGTAAACCATGAGGCGATCCATTTGGTTGGGCTTATCCTATAGAGTGAGCACAGGGTATATGATGATATGCATACATACAGGCCAGTCGCCTCTTTGAGAGCCTCAAGGTGGGGTTGAGAAGAGACATCAGACACTGCAAATCCAGCCATGAGAATGTTCAGCTGTTCCTTGGTTGCTCTTAGGAAATTGGGCTTTTTGCGTTCTGGAAGCAGAACGACGTCCATCACGGTGGAGAACAAGCCTGATCCGACCGTGGCCAAATCACAATTTCTGTGTTAAGTATGTACTTACTCATCTCAAGTCACCCCTCGCCTCCACACCAAGCTCAACAAGCTATTGACTAAAGAATGTACTGTAACCTCAGACGAATAGTACGGAGCGGACAAGATTTCGTCGCGATTCAACCCATCTTTTCGATCGCGGATGACATGGGATATAAGCAGTAGGAATCAACTCAATCAGCCTGAGAGTCGTTGACAACCCTCCGAGGTCACTACACAAAATGGAGACGATAATCAAATTCTGCCGACAATGGGCTGGGCTCTGGGGTCCTTCGGCACAAGTCACTCGCTCTTTTAATCTACGTAAAAAGCCAGGATGGTCCTCTCTCTCCAAGGAAGCTGGGTTTGACTCTGGGGTCCTCTGGAACAATTCAATCGCTCTTCTAATCTACGTAAAAAGTCAGGATGATCCTCTCTCTCCAAGGAAGCTGGGTTTGACTCTGGGGTCCTCTGGAACAATTCAAACGCTCTTCTAATCTACGTACAAAGCCAGGATGGTCCTCTTTCTCCAAGGAAGCTCAGTGTTATTCTTCTCTCCTCTGTTACTCGCACTTCATGTTACCCCCCAACGACTCGTAGGCACAGTGATGCTCACTCACCATTACATGTACAAGGAAAACAGTCCATCGAGCATGACAATTCTGGAAGGTGAACGACTCTGCAGTTGTTAGCTATGTAGCTCTCGATTGAGTTTTTTTCTAGCTGAACTGTGTGATGGCAACTCGGACTAGAGAATCAGTACGCTAGCATCCATATACTATGAAGGTCACAGACAATCGCAGAGAAGATTGAAAAACGCAGCTATGAAAAAGTTGGATCTTCTTACCTTCTTGCTCTATCCGGAGAAGTCTTCGCTTTCGCCTTTTCTCTCACACTTATGTAACTCACGATGTCATAGATGATGTTCAGTTTCGATACGCCAACATGGAAAAAGTAGGTCACCATCATATTCTGCCGTTTCTCTATTATGGCATATAAATATGATACTGATGCCACTTTCTCGCCCTCAGTTGTTACCACGAAAATCATGAAAGGAAACCTGGGCTTCATAATGGCAGAAACTATGCTAAGATAGGCGGTGTCGGATTCCAGCCGTTCCAGACAGAGGGCCCTGCTTATATCATTGATGGCATTTGTATGACTTTCTGGAACGACATCACTCCAACGCGCTCTCACATTGTCGGCTTTGGAATGAAATTGACCCTTTCTGGTCATAAGCGTAGGCTGTATGTGGCGTGTTACATACTGAATGGAAACGTTCACGAAAGAAGTCTAAGCTTGAGGATTCTCCATAAACCAAAGAGACACAGATCTTGTTGTCTCAAGATAGATCCTTAATACATACGGTAGAGCATCGGGTACGTCGTGGAAAATGGAAAGCACGCCGCCTTACAAACGCCACTGTCGCACCACCGCGTCATCTCCAGTACTCCATATGTCCTGCGCACCTGCCGCAGTTTCCCGTACGCGTACCGATCGCACGGGATCGCAGTCACCTCCTACAAGCTCACTCGCCACACCCGGACCATCCGGTAGCATGTTTGCCACATACGGTAGCCCGTCTGAAGTCACCACCACCAGCCTCGCCTCGTCCCCTCCAAGAAACGCCAGATCTTCCACCCCAGCGCCACCTTGTCCACGCCTGAAACTCGTCACATTAGTCCCCATCGCTCGCGTATCGTATATACTGACAAGTCCCTTGCTTGACCCCACTGCAAGAAAGTGATGAAAGGTGTTGTGAGCTAAAGCGGCTGCGCCGCCGCGACTTCGTGCTGCTGAAGTCTGTACCAAACCGCTTTGTGCCCGTAAGTCGAATAACTGAACGGAGCCGTCTTGAAGTCCGCAGTAGACAGTTGTTCCTTCGACCAAAGACTGTGGGTCGGATGAGACGGAAGCGAGAGTGGCAGACAGAATGGGCTGAGTGGATCGTGACAGGATGGAAGAGATGACGGTGGTCGAAGGGATGTCCCATAGCTTGAGTGAACCGTCAAGTGAGGCCGAGAGGATGTTACGGCCAGGGCCAATCATGGCGGTTGAGGTGATGGGTCGAGTGTGAGCACGAAGAGTACGAACTGGCGTAAGTCGCATGCTTGTTGTAACATTTGAAGATGGTTCTGGCAGGTCAGCAGGTAGGACTGTGAGGGAAAAATCAGCGCCTGAGGATAGGAGGACGCGTGAGGACGGGAAGAACTGGAGGTGGGTTGTCGTGCTCAAGTGTGGACGAGAAATGGCGCGTTCGGAGATGGTAGGTGTGATTTTCTGAGCGGGATCGGATTTCGAAAAGGAAGAGGTAGAGGATGTGGGATAGAGAAAGACGGATCCATCGAGGAAACCGGTAGCGAAGCGCGAAGAGTCGGGGGACACATCAAATGCTGTTATTCTCTGGGGCTTGTACGATCGGGATTTTATCATCATTTTTCTCTTATACTATTGTCAGACGCGACTTACCCGCTGAGGGTTCGAACGCTCAACGTCAAAATACTCCTGTATAGGTGGAAGCACTGGTGTTTTATGTATTCCCAAACTTTCACATGAAACGATGTATTTCTGTCCAGGTTTAGGCGCGCCAGAGCTCGGGCAAGAGCAAGCAGTCGCTTACCCCGTCATCCGCTCGATCGAGCGTAAGATCGCCTTCAATTACGGATGTTACAACCAGATCCCTTTCTTTTTCGTGAAGCTCAGCTTTGATCTTGGCGTGTACAGACGGATGTGAGGCTTTGTAGCAAGAGATCCAGAATTTTTCAGCAGGGACAACTCCCGAGAAGACATCTTGTATTACAGTAGGATATGTAGGGTCAATTGTGGCCACAGGCAGAGTGATCGGATCTGGAGACGCCATTGGACGCGCTTTCAGAGAGGTCAAGGGTTGTGGAAGGGAAAGGAGGACCACGCGCTGATCACATGATGCGACGCGCATCAAGTAGCCCTCAGCTTTATGCTATCATCGACTGCCCAAGCATCAAATACAATAATCGTTCCTTCCTAATAGGAATAGAATATGGATGTACTACTACGAGCTGAAATAAACAAAATGTGATATTGGTCTGGGTGTAATGTACGGTATGTGGTATGTGCACTGTCCTGGAGTAATGTAATGTAGGTATGTGTCGTGATCATGATGACGGGGTATACTGAAGGGACTAGTAGAGGGGGGAGTACAAGAACAATGATGATGATATAGATGCAAAAGAAGTACCACAAATGTCACGATGCAAAAGGGAAGAAGGGTATTCATCTCAGAGCGATGTTGGTTCCACCGCGTCCGGCTTGAAACGTAGTCTAGCAATGAGGACGGTATCCCAAGTTCGTCCTACCTTGGATACCTTGCTCGAGGAGACAGCATGTCCTGGAATGGGTTCGTTATATGAGGGACCCATTTCATGTAGGACCTCCGTGTCTGTGGTAAATGTTCCCCAGGGCTGGTTGTTCCTAGGCGACGAAAAGACGTTGAAATGTGCCTATATCGGATATTTCAACAAGTCAGTCAAAGCCAAGCAGTCATTCATACCTGTCCGTCAGGATGATTATGGCTCACGAACAGCGCATACTCCTGAGCGTCGAGGGTACCAATGACTAGAGAGTTGCATCAAGTTGTTAAAAACACAAAACAGAAATGAGAAGCGCGTACCCAGGAAGAGATCTTCCTTTTGGATATGAAGCGTAGGCCCATAGATCTGCATGATCGCATCGACATTTGCCTTGAACCACTTCTTCGGCACCTCCAAACTCTCCATGTAACGATACATCGTCGACTCTGTAAACATATGCGCCGTCTTGTGTCCAGCTCGAAGTGGGAACGAGTACCGACGTGCGATGCTTTGCCTTGTATACAAATCTCGCCGATCAGGCCATGGGCCAGAAATTCCTAGCAACAACACACTTACGATGAAACAGCCCCACTCTTGCCTCTAAACGTAAGGAGCCCAACGAACGCATCGTATCCCCTCTGCGCCGCGTTCCTCCTATCCTGGCGCTGGTTCCCCGACGACACCCGTCCATACCCGTAAAGCGACGGCAGTCCACGTACAGCGTTCATATCGCCCTTCTCTGGCGAGAAAGAATTGAATAACGTGACAAACTTTCCTTCTGGTTTCGAGAGATACCCCACCGCACCGAGCTTGACCGGAGAGGGCTCCCAAAGTGGAAGAGTCACTATAAAAGACCAATGAGTAATGATTCAGGTGAGGAACGGCAACTTACACGACGAGTGGAATTGATGACCCAACAACAGCCTATACCTCCTCTCGTCCCTCATCAACTTGATTCTCTCGTCCTGTGGCGCGGGGCTATCATACCCCTCAATCTCCGACACCGGATGCCCGGGCGTCGTCAGCCCTAGCTCCTCGAGCGAGCTGATCGATGGCGTATGTGTAAAGAGCGACGACGCGAGCGAGGACGAGGAGCCCAAAGGAATCGACGGCGTGTAGAGCACGGGCTCTGGCATGCGGATACGGCCCGACGACACGATATCCTCGCGATAAGACTGGTATCCTCCCGCCTTGTTCGGGGAGGCTGGCGAAGTCGGTCTAGATGGTTCTTCATCGGCCGTGACAAACGTGCTGTCGGTGGCCGACGAGGAGTCGGGCGAGCTGCCGTGTAAGGGGCCGTCGGTCGCAGCTTTTATTGAAAGACACCCCGTCTCAGCTACCTGACAAACGACAAGTTGTCAAACACGTACGAGGGGTACCACCCATCAAGGGCAAGGGCGCAGGGCGCAAGTCGGGCGAAGGCTTTGATCTCAAGTGATCCCACTCCCACTCCCACTGCCTGCTCTTATCGATCATAATCGGGGACGACACGGGCATCGGAGGCTCCTCTCCAAGTAGTGTATTATTCGCCGCATCAGAAAGGAACGCCTGGCGCATCGCCTTGACGTCCTTGACGATGGTGCCAAACGAGGGACGGACACTGGGGTCGTGGTGCCAACACACACGAAGGAGGTCCTGGAGCAGCGGGGTGTTGAAGCGCGAGAACGGAAGTGTCGGGCGGGTGTTTTCTTCTATGAAACGTCTCAGCGATCAACTTTGGAGAATGAACGACAACGACGTACTGAGCACAAAGTGACGAACGGCATCGTCGTCTGCGAGCGGCCAAGGAAGTTTACCCATCGAGACAATCTCTGCGCACGAGATTGCGTATGCGTAGACGTCCATCTGCGGGGTCAGAGCGAGCTGGCTCTCGCCCGACATGAGTTCCGGGGCTTGCCATCTCAATGTGCCACCTACACCCAAGTCAGCACACGAGATACTAGAGGAAGAAGAAGAAACATACGAGGTGGCGTCGTTCCGCTGATCCTATACGCCTCCGACTTCATCTCGCTCTGCCCAAAATCCGAAATGACACAATGCACATTGTCGTCGACAAGCACATTTGCCGCCTTTTTGTCTCGATCAAGCACACACTCTCCAAAACAGGACCAAAACCCCAACGTACCTTGAGATCACCATGCAACACCCCATTGGCATGCAAATACTCCATCCCCTGCGCAATCTCCAACATGAACCTAAACAAATCCCCCTCCCTCAGCATCCCACCATCTGTCCCCTCCCAAATCGGAAAGACGACCCTCGTCTCAACGCCCCTCTCAACCCTCTTCAAAAACTCTACCAAGCTCCCCCTCCTCATATACGCACACACAAAAAACCACGGGCGCTCCCCGCACGCGCTGCTCGCTCCATACAGCTCAAGCACCCCGGGGTGCCGAAGACCCCTCCACACCTGCACCTCGCGCACAAACAACTCCCTTGGCGTCGTCGGAGCAAGCACCTTGATCGCCACAGTCCGGCCGCGCCACGTCCCCCGGTACACGTCCGAAAAGAACCCAACGCCAATCTTTTGCTCCCGGTCCACTTCGTACCGCGTGATCGTCCACGGGGGAAGCGAGGACGTCGCGATACCGGCACCGCGTGACATGCGTCGGAGCGCGTCGATCCCGGACTCGATAAATTCCCGATCGAGCGTGTCGGTACCGTAGCTATCCCTAATACCGGTCGTCTGCGTTGCCGTCCGCGGTGGGACATCTACACTCTTCCTTCGACTTTCCACACTCGCCCTCTTCCCTGGACTAGCGGTCCCCACCCCCGTCGACGCACGCGCTCTCCCTAGTCCCCACTTTCTCTTCTCCTTCTCTCCTCTTTCCTCCTCCTCCTCCCCTCCTCCACCCACGTCTCCCACTCTCTCCAACGCCCTCTGAAGCGTCTTGATTGCCTCTGGCATCTCTTCCCTGCCAATCTGGAGCACCCTGAGCATCTCGACATCGCTCCCTGCCCTCAGCGCAGCACGCATCAGCGCGCGCAGATCTTCATTGTCCCGTGCTGCGTCTAGCGCGTCCTGCGAGGCTTGCACGGTCTTGAGCGTCGGCAGGACTTGGGAGGCATCCGGGACGGAGACAGCCAGCGTTGGTAGGGGTGATGGCGATGGGGCGGACAGAGTAGGGGTTCGAGGCTGCTCGAGCCCAACATGGGACTGAGACGGGCGAACCGTAATCGTACTCTCACTCATACCCATACCAGGTGTCTCGGTCTCCATCCCACTCAAACCCAGCCCAACGACCTTGCCTCCTCCTCCGGCTGCCAGCATCCCCATCAAGGCTTTTTGATCCTCGCTCCTCCTCTTCTCGGCCTCTTGCACGCTCTTCAGAATCCTGATCTGGATGCTAAGGCCAAACATCCCGAGGGCCTCGCTGAGCCCCGCGTCGCACGCGCGTATCTGGCCTTGGATCTCGTCGCGCTTGAGGTAGCGCTTGAGAAAGGGCCGGTGAACTTGTTTGAGAAGGAAGGATTGGACAGAGTGGAATGATCTGGTTGGGAGGGAGGGTTAGAGCCCGCACTCGAGGATTAAAAGAAGAACACGTACTCTGTGAGCTTTGTGATGGGCGCCTGAAGCTCCTCGTCGACTTGATCGCCCGCCTCCTTGACCTCTTCCCTGACGGAGAGCAAGATGTCGGCGCAGCGTTCTGTCAGTCTGAGACATTGTAGTCGATTGGTCTATGAAAACATCCTGTCAGCCAAAAAGATTGAAAAAAAAAAAAAAGACATTGAGGACACACGTCGACGCTCTGCAAGGCATCCCAAATTTGAAGGAGAACATGGGCAGCGGGAGCAAGACCGGGTACTGGAACATATTCGAGAACGTTGATACCAGTGAACAAGATTTCGTGGGCAATGTCGGCGGCTGTACCTAGCACAGATGCTGCGGCTTGACCGACTCTCTATGTAAGATGTCAGACATGAAAATAACAAAAGGAGCAATTGGGACCTCGCGGGTATGTATCCACCCCTCGGTCTGTTCCTCGGGTACGGTCTTTTTCCTCCTCGGGGGATCCTTCCAGGGTCTGTGCTCCTCCTCGGACGGGTCGTCGCGGCCACCCCACCAACTGGCAGGACTTGCCATGGGGGGCGTGGCTAGGCGGGCGCGCTCCTTGACAGCGTCGACGCTGTCCTTTCTGTGTCTCGCGCCGATAGAAATGCCGAAGACAGAGAAGCCGCTTTCGGGGTGGGGAATGCTGGACTCGGACACGACGCGGCTCAGGGGGAAGGCGAGAGTGCCTGTGCCGGAGGAGGGACTAGGCGGGGGACGGGGGGCGATGGCGGACGTAGTCTGGCCTCGAGGGCGGGGAAAGACGTCGTGCACGGGGGATGGGGCGGGGGGGGGGCGTGGGCGGGTGACGGGTGTGGTTGATGAAGAGGAGCGGGGAGACCCGTTGAGAGAGGCGGCGTTTGGGTTGAGCGGGGAGGAGATGGAGGACGTGCGGCGGGGGCGCGTTGAGGGGAGCGGGAGTGGCGACGGCGGGGACGGGGACGGCGCCATTGGAGAAGAGAGAAGCAAGCAAGCAAGCGAGGCTCATCGATTGTGATATTTATAGCTGCGAGACGGGGGCTTGAGCTTCGGATGCTCGTGAGCATCCACCAGCCTTCACCAGCCCATTGTACTATTGCAAGTGAGCACTCACTACTCGGCCCCAAACACCTCAGCATCGGGCTTGCACTCACAGCTTGACGTCACCCGCATCCTCGACGCCCCGGTCCCCCACAATCACATGGTGAGATGGCCGAGCGGTCCAAGGCGCCAGACTAAGGTTCTGTCTTCATCTGGTCTCTTCGGGGGCGGGAGTTCGAATCTCCCTCTCATCATCCGACTCTCTTTTTGGACGAGGCCGTGACTCGCTGCCAGCTGACCGAACCAACCTTCATTGCTGGACATTGCCTGTAGTGTCTGGGCCGACACAAGTCGTTGTCAAAAGTAAAGAGTCCGGCCCGGTGATGTCCATCGCTCTTGAACGTTTTCACGAGGATACCTTGAAAGTGTCATTAGTATATTCACCAACCTATTTCGAGATGGGAGTTTTTCCAATGACGATAGGCTGGCAACTGAAAACTCGACGCGCTTAGTTTCACTGTTTGCGACCATTTCGACCGAGGACTCCGGATCATCGTCCGATGCCTGCTTTAGGAAGGAGAGTGCACACAGTTTCCTGTGTTGCCCCGGTCGTGGAACTATTTCTCCATCGTGGAGACAGTCTTGTTCCGCAGGGTTTTCCTCAACCCTGGGATCTGGCCCTCCTGTCATTCTCTACAATTTATTTATCAGTCATCCGAGGCAGTGCTTGGGACGTGGGAGCCCAGCTGTATGTTGATTGTACCTTGTAGCAAAAACATGTCCTTGGTGTACTTGATATTGACTTTTTCTACCTATCTCCTTCCATATCCCCAGCGGACGAACGGCATCAGGCTCTACATCCTAATCCATCAAAAGTGGATGTGGCGTTGCAAATACTTTTTATTCAAAAGTGTTATCCTTTATGAGAAACAACTTGGCCCTTCAATTGACTGATATACCCCGGGCCCATCTCAGGTATCCATTAAATTCACAGCACCATTGGTAGTAATCACACCGTCTGCCCCCCAATGGACCTGGAAAATGCCCCTCTGCCAGTAAACTCGAAACGCACCCCTGTACGCCTTCGTGGGCTACCTCTGTTCATTCTGAGCTTTCAGACACTTGGTAAATACTCTTTTTTTGGCCAATGAGACTTTAAATTTCAATAGTCTACCAGGAATCATCTATTCAGACATTGGAACTTCTCCTTTGTACGTTCTCAACGGTCTCTGGCCTGCTTCAGGACCACCACCCCCTAAAGAAGATGTCATCGGCGGTATCAGTGCCATCTTGTGGTCTCTTATCCTCTTGCCTTTGCTTAAATATGTGCGTCCGCTTCTAAACCGTACTTGCTGGTCCTCATTGTTGCATGCAGATCGTCACTTCCCTCCATTTCGGAACCAACGAAGGTGGCGTATGTGTTGAATTCATCCTTACCGATTATTGACAACTTTTACTCAGGTGAAGGTGGAACCTTTGCGCTCTACCAGGGCCTATATCCACCAGCGGATAAAGACCACAATGCAGACCGGACGCTCACTGGCTCGACTCAATCTCTGTCCGAAAAGACTGGCAAACGGCGCATCAACGACGTTTTTCGCTCGCCGTTACGAGTTTGGGTGAGTCGCTCTCTTGTTTTGTTGCGAGCGCGGTTTTGAACGATTGTTTAGTGTCTCTTTGGAACTGCGTATGTTCGGCCAATCTTGCGATCAGCGAGCTCTCATTCACCCATGCATACTAGGCTTACGATGTCCGATGGCGTGTTTACGCCAGCGGTCTCGGTGACGAGTGCAGTTGGTGGTATAGCAGTAGCGAAGCCCTCTGTCACCAAAGACATTATTCCAATTTCAATCGTACGCCCTCATTCATTATACCCGATATTCATCATCTCCATGTAAGTCACCCAGGCTATCCTTTTGGTCTTGTTCTTCATCCAGAGATTCGGGACATCTCGTATTGCATTTTTATTTGCTCCAAGTGCGTCTTGTTTGCGCAATTTCGCCTGGCCCTCTCACACGAGTAACTCAGTCTCCTTTGTGTGGTTTCTCCTTCTTGCGAGTACCGGCATATATAATATCACCGTCTTCCCTGGGATTCTCCGCGCTTTTGACCCTTCTCGTGCTGTCCTTCGTGAGAGTTACCCCACCAGCAGCCCAGCGCAACAACTTGTCTGACTGTATTCGCATCCTAGTCTTTGTACGCACCAAGAATTATGACCTGCTAGCCGGTGTCCTTTTAGCGATTACTGGATGTGAAGCTATATTTGCAAAGTAGGTCAAATGGCCATTATCCCAGATTGAATTCTGACACAACAACGGCAGCATTGGGCAATTTAATGTTCTCTCGATACGGGTATTTTCTCTTTATTGTTAAATCCCAACCAGGGTCCAACACAAAGCCTTGCCAGATGTCTTTTATAGGATTTGTTTTCCCTTCGTTGGCATTAGCATACCTTGGACAGGGAGCTCGCCTCGTACACGATGGGGACGTTGTCATAACAAACGTATTCTACCAGTCAATTCCCGGACCCCATAATGGTGCTTTGTTCTGGTGAGTTGGTTGTCAAACTCCTCGCAATTCTCTCACGTAGCGCTAGGATTGTTTACGTCTTCGCCATCCTCGCGACTGTAAGTTTAATAAAAAATAACCTGTCCCTGACAGTCTAATGATATTTCTCAGATCATTGCCTCTCAAGCTATGATTACAGCAACGTTCAGTCTCGTTCAACAACTCGTCAATTCAAGGAGCTTCCCTCCCGTCCGGATGGTTCATACATCTGATGTTTTTCAAGGCCAAATTTATACCCCGACGGTCAACTGGGTCCTTATGATCGCCACCATCGTCATCGTAGCCATCTTCTCTAACCTCACCAACCTGACTAACGCCTATGGATTTGCAGTCACCACTGTCATGTTTTCAACCACTATTCTCATCGCTATCCAAATCTATTACGTGAAACAACGGCCACTTGTTCTCGCCCTCTGCTACTTTATCGGGTTCGGTTTCCTTGATGGTGGTGATCTTGTATACCGGATGTCCTGCAATGACTGATCTCTTCCAAAGGCCTTTTCTGGGTAGCATCGTACAAGAAAGTACCCCATGGTGCATGGGTACCACTCATGATGGGGCTGATTCTGTAAGTGCTTGTCATTAACTCCAGAGGTTATTTTCATCTTTGGTGTCCAGACTGATAATCATGTGGTCTTGGACTTGGGCCAAAGTGAGTAATTATTGGCACTGTGATCGCAAACGACTCTAAAACTCCCTGTGTACAGGCCCTTGAAGACAATTTCGATGGCGCAAACCGTCAAAACCTTCGCCATTTCATACATCAAGGTCCCAAGGAGTTCAGTGCAAGGGGAGACCCTGAAATCGAAATCGAAGAAAAGGACATTGAAATTGAATCTACAGTCTATTATTATTTACCTGGAATTCGTGAAAATTCTGCTCTAGGCAAGGTCATGGATCTCGAGCGAAGAGTGATTCAGCGGATTCCTACTTGCGCCGTGTTCCACAAAGTGGCTGAGGGCAAGGGGGTTCCCCATACTTTCATAGGTCTGTATTCGGGTCGCCGTTTTATGATGTAACTCTCAAAACGCTTGACTGTAGGCCTTATACGTCAATGGCCTGCTCTTCCCCGCGTTGTGGTAAGTTTTTGGGATTGTATGACATTGACCCGTCTGACAATCAATTTGTCACCACCACAGATATTTCTGTCAGTTTGCGTAGTTGCTGTTGCCCGAGTGTCCGAGAAAGAGCGATACGATGTTTCAAAGGTTCGCACCGTCGAAGGTCAGTTGGTAACTTGTATCTTGTTTTCCTCATCGTAACTCGTGCACAGGTTTTTATGGTGTCACTTACTACATTGGGTTCCGAGACGACTTCGATGTCAACATACGCGCACTCGTTGATAAAATATGCGATCTCGAAAAACTCGCCGATCCGAAAGGCAGTGCTCCTCTGATTCAGGAAATCAGAGCCATCTCACAAACTGCTACTCATATGTCCGTCGCCCTCATCTTGCTTGCCAGAGTTTCTTTTAATTGCTTTTATTCCAGAGTTCCACGTTACCATGTCGTGAGCAGGAAAGTCAATGCAGGAATAGCTTCGGTGATCGTTAACCGGATGCGAAGATACCTCATAGAGGAGGTCTATCGAAATCTAGGTAGCTTCCATTCGTCTTTTACACAGAAAATCCACTGACGTCACTAGCAATCATGTTCCCTGAAACTAGCAACTGGCTTACCTCTGAGGATGAAATTATACGTATCGGCATCACTGCTGTCATTTAAACAGCTGTGGAATGAATACTTTCTACTGTCATGTACTTACAAATGTATGTCATCGGATTCTTCACTATAATAATCGTCGACGCGGTTCAACTTTGTACATACCGCCAAAAATTGTTGATCCCCACTTTGTGCCGCCACACTTATCAACACGAAGATGCTCATCAGTTGCTGTCATCGCCTCGTAATACTAGTAATTTTTTCGCTGGGGAATTGAGTTCAAATAGAAGAATACGATAGCACTCGGCTCTTCTTTGAGAAGTGGAAAGTACTTGCGAACGAATCAGAACATTGTCAAACCATGGAGCAGAAGATGTTTACATCTCCAATTCGGTTATTTTGTGCTTTTAAAGTCTTGTTGGGCTCAGGGTGCATCACCCGTCCAAAAGCCGTAAACAGGGATGTGAAGTAAGGGCCAAGCAAGTCTGGACGGGTTTCAAAATTGTTTGTTGTGCGCTTTCCAAGATTGCAAGAGAAGCCTGAAAGAAAGCTCTCACAATGGACACAATTCACGTCAGGACGTAGACGCACCAACCTGGTAAAGAGAAAATGCAATAAAGTAGTACAGTGTGTATCCTAATAATGAGTGTGTTGGTATGCAATGCTGATAGTGGAAAACAACCGAAAAGGAAATGTACAAGATCAAAAGCAGTCAAACTCAGAAATAGAATCAGCGTCGCCCTCCATTGCCCTCCGTTGCCTGCCAGGGTATATCTCCAAGCTTTTGTCGGGAATATCGCGAGGCGACTGAACCAAGGCGGGATGTAGAGACATCCCCATCCCCACCATTGCCATTAGTCCCGGAGCGTAATTTTGGTTCAATCCCACTATTTGAGCTCCGCAATGGGATAGCAGACGTCTCGGAGGCCGTTCTTCGCATTCGCTTTGGCGCTAATGCGCCGTTTCGCCCTGGAGTGTCCAGGCCATTAGTCTTGGTCTTTCCCACAGCAGGCTTCAATCCGGGTTTCAATGTGGGCACGATTTCTCTAGCTAGTTCCCTGACAAGCACTGCGCCATCTCCACCTCCTCGGCTGAGCTGTTCCACAACACCCAATAACCCGTACTTTTGCACGAGCATCGCGCGATTTGGGTGCACCTCGCATACTGTCCGCAACACTCGGAGTAAATTTAGCCGTACGACCGCCTTGCTGTTATGACCGAGACGATCGATGATGCGTTTGAAAAAGGCGGAGGACTTTGCGATATTGATGGCTATTGGCGTTGACAAGCGTATGATCTTGAGGAAAGGGTCTAAAAGATTTTCAAAGGAGTTGGCTTTAGCTGAAACGAAGCAACTGAGTAGTGCATCCGCCGCTTCAGGTTTCATAAGTTGATCCTCAACTCGGGCCATTTCATCTTGGAGCCTGGTGATAAACGGATGAGGTAAATTTTACGTCACTAAGAACGAAAATCTTACCAGGAGAGGATGGCCTCGAGAGCGCTGACCTGGAAGTAAGGGTCATCAAGAAGTTTCAAGTACATCTTCAGACCGTCATGCTGCCAGAGGAAGGTTCTGCAACTCTTGCCAGCGCTCGCCAGGTCACAAAGGATGGGAAGGGCGAACTGTTTGAGCGGCGAACTCGTCTCAATTACACGTTTGAGGCATGGTAGTATTCCTGCCTGTGCGGCTTCTTCCTGTCGAGATTTGTTCAATCGGCAAAGGTTGTAACATGTTTGGAAGATGTGGTTGGACATTTCCTTTGCACGGCACGGAATCAATAAGCTTTATAAAATACAACTTCTTGAAGACGTACTGTGCTATGAGGCCCAGAGGATTGCTCGTCAAGAATGCGGATTAGGATTTCGATCGCATTTGCGTTTTGCAGAACATCCAAAAGGTTCGCATTCATTGATAGGTGCTTTACGGCCTTCAGCATTAGCACAAGACACTCAGGCTCGAGTAGTTCGCACGCTCTTAGTAGGCCTGGAATGAACCATTAATTTTGTTCCCTTGGTCATGAGCGAAAAACACACGTCTTATGACTTTTCTTGTTCCCAAAGCATTACGAACGTGTATATCTGACTGTGACACCTGCGAAAAGACCAGCAGGATCTGTATGATCTTCATCTTCATATCGGTTGCCGCTGGCCCTCGATTGCTCATGACATTCAAAAGCGCCGCAGAGAGGGGATCCAAAAGTCCTTCGCGAATGAACATTCTGCAAAAATCGTTTTTGGTCGTTGGAGTCTGCAGCTCGAAGACGTTGCCAATGCCATTCAAGGCGTGAACAATCAGTTCCGCTTGTTCTGTATAGTCTTCGTCCAGAAGATCAACAAGAACTTTGAGGCCACGGCAGCTGCACATCTTTGAGCGTAATGGTGATCAATGGACTCGATAGGAACTCACGATATAAACATTTGTAAAGTGAGAGCGGAGGTGTGGCAGAGCAAACGGACGAATTCCGAAGCCTGTAGCCGACATACTGAAGGGTACTTCTTTGACGTAAACTCTGAAGCTCGATTAGACAAGACAGTGCCCAATCACACGATATGGACTGACCCATCATAACAGGAATACCGCTACTTAAAGCGTCAACACCGAGTAACTGCTGAATTTCAGAGGCGTACCCAATCAAACAGAAACTCTCAAGAAAACCCAGGTCTTCAACAAGCTTGAGTGGGAACGCTGTCAACGACAGTCCTGTTGTTAGAATTTTTAGCTTACCTGGTTGATTATCTGCAGGAGTTTCATGATGACATCCCTGGAGCATTTGCCTTCCAGGACTTCTAGAATAGCGAGCATGCCATGTGATGAGACAAATTGAACTTGCATTTCTGGTGTCTCTTCGAAAATATTGAGCTTTGTACAAGTCAACATACAGCACTTTGGTTGGATGGAGGAGGAATCAGTCTCACAAGTTGGTCACACGCCTCACGGAGTTGAAAATCGGGGGCTGATGCAGTAAGTTCGTCAATGAGCTGGTTCACCATATTAGAGAGCCTGGCATATTTGTCTCTTTGAAGATTCGCCTCCAGGTCATCTTCGGAAAAACCTTCGTCGATCTAGAGGAAGGCGTGAGGTGAAGCCTTTGCTTGAATTGAATAACGCAAACCTCTGCGAAAGGATCCTCATCGTCCGAGTTGTCGCCCAACTATGTTTTCTCGATGAGCCGACTCCTATATTGCTGACATGAACCCTTACCCATGATTTATTGGACAGCCGGGTGTTTAACTGTAGTGTTTGCATTGGCTGTCCCATTACTAGGTATCGAGGTCAAGGGTCATAGTCAAATTTGTGTCGCAGAGGATCGGGAAGTGCACGCACAGGAGCCGTTTAGCTTTCCGAATACATCTTCATAATTATCGTCATCATCCTCGGCATACTTTCCGAAAGCCTGTTCCTGCGCTCGCCGGGCCTCAACACGCCCGAAAGAACCAGCACTGCCAGGTGTTAGAGACGAGGAACGAGAATGAGAGCCTTGCGCTACAGCTGAGTTTGAGCCAAACGAGGGTCCTGCCGGGGTGATTGGGGTCAAAGCAGGGCGCGATGGTCTTCGGCTGAGTATAGGAAGAAGTGCAGACAAGGGACCTGGCGCACTTGGTCCCAATCCAACGGTTTTGATATCGTCGGGATGGAAAAGGCCACGGCGAACGGAATTTTTCATCTGGGGACAGTGAGCAATCTTGCACGTACTACAAGAGGGTGATCTGTAGTACTGACCTTGAAATCTGCCACCTTTTCCTTCAGCCACTCTTCGTCTTCTTCTGAAGCCAGATCTGAGTAGTCTTCGACGATGGGGGCTATATCCGAGGATGGAGCTTGCGCGACGCTTGATCCTGGACTTCGTCCAGGTCGGATTGTCTGAGCGTTATCTTCTCCTTCAAGTTTCTCTTCTTCTGCAGATGGTCGCTCCGAACCAGCCACTGCATACAATCGGAATCATGCGGCCTTCACATCGTCGGAAACTAGAGACTCACCTTGTAGTTTCGTGAATGAAATCCCTTCTTCGAAGTCGTCGTCCCAGTTATCTGTTTGCTCTTCCGGTGGCTGCAGGACGAAGGAGATGGGCTGAATCTTATCAACAAGATTCATGCCCAGCGACTTGACATTCGGAGCAGAAGATGCCTTCCAGCCATTAGATTGATAAAAAGCAGACGAACTGGTCAGAGGTAGGGGAAGTTCCGCAGGCTGACGTGTTGGTGATTGAGGTCGAGCATTTGTGCGGCTAGGATGCTTCGAAGGTCGCGAAGGAGCTACTAGACGTTAGAAGAGCAGCATCAATGTAATGGCTTCGCGTACATTTAAGCGCTTCGTTCCATTCCTGTACTTTGAGAACCGCTTCATCATAATTATAATTACTCAAAGGCCGTTTTGTGCCATCTTGCCCAGCTGAAGACTTTTCCGCGCTATCCCCGGGAATCTTCTCGTCTGACATTTGCTTCCTTGCCGAAACCATCCATGGATGTTTGAGAAGCTTCTTGGCTGATATTCGGAGATTGCAATCCTTCTGAAAGCAATGGTATAGGAAGTCCTTGACAATGGGAGAAGCTCCCTCGGGTATTGGTGGACAATCATCCTGGACAATTCGGAAAAGAGCAGGCATAGGGTCAAGAGTGTGATATGGAGGATGGCCTTCTAGAAGCTCAATAACGACACAACCGACACTCCTACGCGAACGTGAGAGGTAGTAGCATATAAAGGCCGTTGGATAGCATACCAGATGTCGGAAGCTGTCGTCGCTCCGGACTGCTCAATTACTTCGGGAGCCACTGTGTATGCACCATAAGATACGTCTTTGAAGGGGCTTGCTCATAACGTACTCCAATATGGGCTGCCAACGACTGCATCGTCTCTTACACCAGTAGTGGTGTTACTTGCTACACCGAAGTCGGCAAGCTTAACCGTTCCATCCTTGTTTGTGAGGATGTTGGCACCCTTTATATCCCGATGGATGACACCCTGATCGTGGAGATAGACCAGCCCCTCGAGCACCTGGGATATATAGACCGCGACAAGGTTTTCTGGGAATTTGCCGAATCTTTTGAGGATGGCGTGTAGGGAGCCATTCTCACAGAACCTGAAAGGTAGATAAGATGCTGCTCAAGGAAATATATGCGTGAACAACGCACTCGAGGATGATATACAGGTATTCACGCGTCTTGACGAAACCCTTATATTTGACAATATTGAGGTGCTGTGACGACGTCAGTGCCTCTTCCGATCTCAACGACGCGAAACTCACATTCAGATTCTTGAGTAGGTCGATTTCGGACTGGCAGAGTATGAGATCGTGAGACAACCATTATTCGGATCGCTGAGCGCTCACCATAATCTCGCCAAGTTCGGCCTTTGGGATGTTGCTCAACTGGATTTCCTTGACTGCGACCGTTTCGCCGGTGGCCCAGTTCAAGGCACCTATTATCGTGCATTCAACGTCAGGATCGCAAGGTTTACACAGGGTGACGCACGGTACACCTGCCCAAATGCACCCTTGCCTAGCGAGTCACCCAGTTGCTATACACCGGTCATCACGAGTCACTCAACAGTGAGACCTGAATGCACGAACATAATCATTGAGAGCCTTGGAGCCACTGGATTTGAGCGCCGACGTAGATGCAGGCCTTGACGGCGTTGCCATGTTGAAAACGAGTGGAGATGGTTCCCGTGGCAATTATGGGCAATAACTCCAGATTGGAAGATCTAAAGGAGAGACACCAGGCTAGTACAGAGACAATAGCCCGTAAGAGGGAATTGAGAAATGAGGGAAGGAAACCAAGACGCGCTATCCAGTTGAAGTCGCGTCTGGCCCAAGTTTGGCCATATGGGTGGCCGTGTTGTGGTCATGGGTTTGCCATTTTCGGTGATGGCATTCTTTTTCTAAGTTTCTTCTTTCACATCCACCGGACTGCAATTCACGTTCGCAGACAGCCATTGCTTGTAACAACGGATTGTAAAAACCATGCATTGAGTAGGATGTAAGTATGTCCAGAACAGTACATTTAAAACCAAACAGTTTCTATACTCTTCGTTAGCACACGTAAGAGGTTGCAAGCCAGCTGCAGAACATGACGGGTCGTAGCAGAGAATAACGCGATAGCATGGAGATAAAGCAGATGGTGAAAGTACAGATGTAAAAGGAGATGTTAGTGATGATGAGATGAACAAAGCAATTGAGAATGAAATGAATGAGGATAGGACAGCACTGAAACCCAAGAAGAGGGGAGGAACGGATTGGAATTGGGGCAAAAATGTCAGTCAAGACCAAGGCTTCATATACAAGGAATACAAGAGATAAAAATCCCATAAAAAACAGAAAAAAAAATGTACAAGATGGAGAGAATAGGGGAGAGATAGTAAACGATAGATATCGAGCAATCAAGCGTTGCGCGACGAGGGCCTTCTCGAGGTCTTACCGGGTACCATCGCCTTGAAAGCCCTCCTGACGAGTGCAACAGTCGTCTTCCCGTCATCCTTGAGGATCGTGTGTCCACCAAAAGCATCATCATCAGTCGACATCGGCGCGGGCCCGCGGCCGATAACACCCAATTCATCAACCAAAGTCGGGCCCAACTGCACATCATCACTCGACACCGCCGGCGGCATCAGTCTCCTTGTCGATTGGAACAATTTCTTCTCTGGCCTTGGGCGGTACGCCGGAGGGATCCCTGATGACAACATCGTCGATGCGGGACCAGTATTATCGGATTGGTACCCTTTGCCCAGGCGTTTCACGCCAGAGGTCGCCATGAGGAAGCGGTCGTAGACGCCTTCGATGCGCCGTTGTGTTGGTGTGTCGGGGGGTGGGATCTGCATGCTTGCGGGGCGGGCAGGGTAGGGCTCGACATGGAAAGGCGAAGCGTGGAGGTCGTTGGAGGATTTGGAAACACGGACGGGGGGTACTATGTTCCGCATATCGAGTTCCTGATCCTCCTCGCGTGGGCTCGATGGGGGTTGTGGGCTCAGCGGAGGTGCGATAAATAGTCTGCTATCCAGAACATCTGACAAGCGCTGTGCAGAGGGAGGAGGCGGAGGGAGTTGGCCTGCGAAGATGGCAATCAACATAAAAATCAAAAAGTTTTGTTTCAATTGAACTCACTCTTGTTAAATTCCGCATCGAGCATCGAAATCGGGGCAATATGCAATTGCAAAAAACTTCCATGCGACTTGCTCTTCTCCCTCCGCTTCGAAGGCGAGCTCGTGGCTACGTCAAGATCATCGGGCCCCTGAGAGACTTTCTCCAGCGCGCAATCCGACACTGTCGCGCGTCGCTTCCGTGCAGGCGTATTGAGTTCCAATTCTGACAGCTGCAATTGGCCACGGCTCTCAGAGGTTGAAGTGTCAGTGGCAGTGACGTAGGAGTCATTCGCAGTGGAGACATTGAAGATCTCGTCATTTGCAAAGATCTGGTTCGCGGCTAGGATCTTGCGCGGAAGTCGATGTGATCCGTTGGTGCGGCTTTGAGAGCGGGAAAGGGGTGCAACGGGGAGGGAGGGGAGGGTTTTGAGTTCGTGGCTCGAAGACGAAGCAAAGGTCTGACGCGCATCTTCGACGACTTCTATACAGGGGATCAATCATCAATTTGGACTGGAAAATTGCTCTTTTGGGTTGACGCACTCTCCACGTTACGCATCCAGATAGTCAGACGGTCCATCCGCGCATCGGCGGCGATGCGTTCATCCCGAGCCGCCTGGCGCACCGAAGGTAACCCAGAAGGTGCTGGAAAACATGCATGAACAACTTTTGGTTCTCGTCTATGACCGAGGGAAAAATTACCACTATGGAGCAGAATATCATCTTCCCAAGATTCCCTCGTCTCGTCGCTCTTGCACTTTGAGTCATGCTCGTCGTCCGCCGAAGTCACGGTTAGTACAGGTGTCGATCTGCCCGTTAGCTGCGAAGCAGTCGATTTGCACAGGTTCATGGTTTTGTCTGCCATACATGATTAGAGACGAATGGCAGAATGGTGAAGGAAGGGTCTACCAATTGACTTGCGGATATTATGCCTAAGAATGCTTATACCCGAGTCGTTGACCGACGGCGGCCGTGCGATGTCTGAAGATTCTAGAGGAACACGATGATTGACTCCATAGTCAACGGGAAGGACTAAGATAAAAATCTTACCAGAAGCAAACGACGAGTGAACAGGCGAAAAACTGGACGTAGAAGGCGTAGGCGGTCCCACCGCTTTCGTCTCTAGGTTTGCCTTCTCCCTCTTCGTAGTCTTTTCCTTTGCCAGCTTCATTTCCTCTTCCTCCTCTTCCTCCTCTCTCTCCCTCTCAATCTCTTCCAATCTCGCCATCTCCCTCATCCTCTCCCTCTCCCTTTCCCACTCCCTCACACGATCCCTCACAGGATCCCTTTTAATCTCCTCCAACCTCGCCATCTCCCTCATCCTCTCCCGCTCCCGCTCCCACTCCCTCACACGATCCCTTACCGGATCCCTCTTCTTCACCACCGGCGGGGTCTGCGGACCCACATCATTCTCCGCGTTTCGACGACGAGACGTCGAGTCGCCAAAGACGCGACTCTTCCTACCGTGTTCCTTGCCCTTATCCTTATCTCTGGTGTCTGCATGCACGACACGCGAGCTGGTCTCGCGATTGACAAGTGGGCCGAGTGGGCGCCGGGAGGATGTGGAGGTGGCGAGAGCGTTGAAGGTGCGGATGTTTTCTTTGCCGGCTGCGCGTGAAAAGGGGGAGGGGGAGGGTTTGACGGGGGGTAGTTCGCCAATGGGTGCGGCGCGTTTACGGGGTGTCGCTGAAAGGCTTTGTGAGATTTTTGAATGAGAAGAAAATGAGATGTGAGAAGACATACGTTTTGGTGAGGCGACCTTGGGTTGTGACCGGACCCGTGTGATATGAGGAGGCTGGTTTATTTGTTTCGAGGGTTTCCGTGCGAGGTCGAGAGGGGATGGGTTCTCGGGATTCACCTCTGTCAGTGGACGTGCCGCTTCCATAAGTCTCAAGACGTCTTTTTCAAAGACAATCGAAGACGCGTAGCTCGAAGAGCGTCCTTATAATATGTCAGCTTCACGAAGGATGTCGTCTTTGAAGAACACGCACGGTGTGAAGTGGAAGGTAAAGTAGCCTTCTCCTTCCGGTATGCCCAATAGGGATCGTTCATTGCCTGGGTCGCAGTGCAGCGGAGGTCAGCGTTGGGCACAACCATCCTTCGTAACATCCGTTCCATGGCCTTTGACATATGCCATTCACCGACCCATTTCCCGCGAAGCTGAAGAGGATTCGTCAGGATCATACGGACATGGTACAACAGGAAACACACTGTTCGGGACCAATAATGCTCCAAATCATCCTTTGTCGACAGCGTTTTACCGTCCGAATTCTCGAACGGAGTGCGCCCAATGAGGATTTCAAAGAATGTCACGCCTAAAGACCAGAGGTCTGACTTGCGTGTATCGTGTGGGAGGCCACGGGCGCGTTCGGGAGACAGATACTAGGTCGAAACGCGAGGATTGTCAGAAAAAACTGTGGATAGGGAGGGTCATAGTCGCGTACCTCGGGTGTTCCATAGGAGAGGTTGGAATGGAACGCGGAATCCGACTTGAGGTCGTACTTCTCCGCAAAACCAAAGTCAACGAGGACCGGGATGTTCTTGCGAGACAAAAGAATGTTTGCAGGCCTGGATCGGATATTTAAAGATAAGTTCTTGTTGTCAAATTGAGGGCAACGCACTTGATGTCGTTGTGGACGACGCCACGCTTGTGAAGGAACTCTACGGCTGAAAGAAGGAAGCGGAACCATTCACGAGCTTTAAGTTCGTCGACCTCGACAGGTACAAGGGTGGGGAGGTAGGCCCTGATCGACAGTGATGATCATCAGTCGTTTATTCGATGGCGTCAAGGGAGCTCGGCAAACACGAGTACAAAAGGACAATGCACGCGTCGACTGGTCACAGCCGTGCTTTTCTGGGGGTTGGGGAGAGAGCAAAGACACTTACATGGTGATCAACGCGTAAGATGGGGTGATGATGAAAGAGTGAAAGGGAATGATGGAAGGGTGTGGATCTGATTTAAATGTCCTGACGATCTTCATCTCGTTCCATCTAAGTAGATTGTTTCTATGTCAAGAAGTGTATTTGGCACAGAAGGAAGGATATTATTCACAGTGATCGGATGCGTGCGGCGGTGGTTGGCGTCTTGGAACGATGAACGAGCTTAACAGCAATTTTCTGGTCTTCTAGTTGACCATCCTTGCTTTTGCTTGTGCTGCTGGGTTTGGGCTTGCATAGCCAGACGCTGCCCCAGTTCCCAAAGCCAATCTAGCGATGAATGCGAAAATTAATTTTGGTGGACTTGCTTGAAAGCAGAAGCGGAAGCAAAATACCTCTTCTATGAAGTGAAGCCTGTCAGAGAGGACCTGGTCGGATAGGGAGAACACGTCGTTGGATTCTGAAGGCGAAATGGGGAGTGGGGCGTCCATGGGGACTAGAAATACAAGGGAAAGAGAGAACAAGGAACGACGGTGGGTGCTCGCCTAATTGAAGGTGCGAGGCATCTTGAACAGTGACACAATACATGTAAATAACACGTCCCACGTGGGGCACTAGACGCGTCGGCAATCTTGTCGTGTGATGTATGTGACTTTCCTTTCAAGTTTCCTCGGCAGGGCTCGAACTCCGGAGGGGGCGGAACACAAGTTTTATCGGGCTGGAACAAATGAAGCTTAGATTTTCACATTAGATTTTCGTAGACTCGGTTGATACAGGTCTCGCAGCTTGCCTGCGCACTGGCAGGTTCCTTGAATGAAAATACGAGGTCAAGAGGCTGAAGGAATTCGCATTAGGAGGGGAAAGCAAATTTCGCCACTCCTAGCCCTGACCAGGACAGAGTCCGACAGACAACATTAAATTTGTCACTCAAAATGTCCGAGCTCGGAGCAGGGTCCACCACAGGCTCAGGCCTTTGGGTTAGTTGTTTATAAGTAGAAGGAAAGGAATGCTCTTCTCTGTTATAGCAACGACGAGTCTTGAGGTGGCCACGTCGGACCCGGTCTGCCCCATAAAATGGGGAATTCCCACGGTGTCGCCACATATTCGGCGGTTGAACGACATCGCCCGGCAAGCTTTTTCCAAACGAACCATCATGTCCCTGCCCCAGCCCGTTCCCCCCTCCTGGAAGGCACGCTCCTCGTCGTCGTCTCCGTCGTCCTCCACTCACTTTTCTATAGGACCTCGGCAAGTCCTCCAACGACCTCCTCGGCAAGGATTTCCCTTTCCAAGGCTTCAACCTCGAGGCCAAGACCAAGACCCCCTCGGGCGTCACCTTCAAGGTCGGCGGCAATCGCGCTGCCAGTGCTGACCAGATCCAGGGTGACATCGAGGCCAAGTGGTCTGAGCGCAAGCATGGGCTTACCGTCACCAACACCTGGACCACTGCCAACATCCTTCGCTCCCAGGTCGAGCTCGAGAACACCATTGCTCAGGGCCTCAAGGTCGATCTTGCCACCTCGCTCCTCCCGGAGAAGGGTGCCAAGACTGCCCTCCTCAGCGCTGCCTACAAGCAATCTGGCTTCCACTCCCGTGCCTTCCTTGATCTCTTCAAGGTATGTGATCTTTTGGATCCGGAATGAGAACAGGTCACCTGAGCGTGTCTGGCAGGGCCCCACTTTCACTGCCGACACTGTTATTGGTCGTGATGGCTTCCTTCTCGGTGGTGAGGCTTCCTACAACGTCACTGAGGGCAACGTCACCAAGTACGCTGCTGCTGTCGGCTTCAACGCCCCTGAATATGCTATCACTCTCCATGGCTTGAACAACTTCAAGACCTTCTCCGCCAGCTACTACCACAAAGTCAGCAGCGATGTTGAGGCCGGCGCCAAGGCCATCTACGACTCCAAGTCCACCCACGGTGGCGTTGCTCTTGAAGTCGGTGCCAAGGCGTAAGTTTGGTCCTTCGGTCTATCTGATGTCGGGTCCTTATGTGTTTGTTTAGCTACCTCGACAACGCTGCTTTCGTCAAGGCTAAAATCAACAACTCTGGTGTTATCGCTCTCGGCTACACCCAGGCTCTGCGCCCTGGTGTCAAGGCTGCATTTGGTCTTGCCCTCGATACCCAGAAGTTGAACGACGTTTCCCCCGCAGGCCCCTCTCACAAGGTTAGTTTTCTTTACTTGTTTCTCAGCCTCAGGGGATGTTCAATCATACGGTCTTTAGGTTGGCCTCAGCTTGACCTTTGACTCATGAAGAGGCTAGGATTATATCGTTACAATAGCTTTTCGTGCATTCTAATGAAATAATTCACGATACCTCCGTGTGATAAACTATGAGAAATGCATGTTCCTGAGAACTGAAGGTTATTAAAAATGTTGTGGTTTGCCACGAACGGTATCGATGCCTCGATCGGCGTCTCCCCCGCCCATGAAGCGGGCACGCCTCACACAATCTCCTATCGCTTCTACAACCAACGGCCACATGCGCGACTCCCAACCACTCCCACCGCTCTCGCTCTCGATACTCGGCGTCGAGCCACTCGATGAATTCATCAAGGAAATTGCAGACTTTGTACACCACATGATCGTAAACAGGCCCGATGTGGCGGGGACCGTGGAGGTCGAGGCGAAGATTGGTGTGCTGAGAGACAAAGCTAATGGGCAGAGAATTGGGCTGCCTGTTCTCGTTGAGAGCAGTACGTGCGACAACCACAAGGACCTGTATTTTTTGCACTAACAAGGGGCTATGAACCACAGTACTAGCACCAGACAGCATCGACTGCCGCTTCGAATCCAACATGTCCGTCGTGCGTCGCCCCCCACCTGCACTCCACATTCCACCCAACCAACGCCTTTTCTCCTCTCCTTCCTCCTTCTTCTACTATGACTAGAACCAGCACAAGCACTACAACTCCCTCCTGAACAATCTCATGACGACCTCGCAGCCCGCCTCGTCTTCCCAACTCAAGTACTCGCATCTTCATCTCATAGACTCGTTTTTCCTCGCCCCGGACGGGCACGGGCACGGGCACGACAAAATTCGCGTCACGAGGGATGAGCAGACGGGCATGGTCACGTCGTGCGTGAAGAAGATTCGCTTGGGGGATTTGAATGTTTATTCGCCGAAGAGGGCGGCAGATTGGAGGGTTAGTGTTAATCTTGAAGTGCCCGGTGCGTTTTCTTTGTTTCATTCTCCCCCCTCTTTTGTTCGTTACTTCGGTTTTCGTTTCTTACTGAAGGAGAATAATACAGTGCAACACCCACTCGGAACCCCCACGCATACGAGAAGAAAAGATAGGATGAGCTATGCTCATGAAGAGTTCAATATCGATCTGACGAAAGTGAATTCCTCGATGTCGCCTACTGCTCCCGTTGCGTTTCTCTCCTTTCGTATTCTTCCTCCATCGCGTCTGACACGGTCGTAGGTACAAACGTTGTATGAACTTGAGCTTGAGATCGCGCGGCCGGAGATACTCCTCGCGACGGCCGCGACGCGTGGGGACGTGAATCTGCCCGAACACGAGCGGAGTGCGTTCGACGAGCTCATTCGCGCGTTTGTGAATAATGCACGGATTCTTGTGCGTAATTCGAGCGATGGCTGGCAGTAAGATGCCAGGGAATACGCATGATCTCTGAGGCTTCAGTAATTCAGAATGTTTATTGTATATAGCAGCAGCTCGTAGTATAACTATGTTACATAGCAGGAGGATGCAAGGAATACTCAGTGTGCCTGACCATCATTCACAATCCCACCACTTCCACCATGTCTCCATCCTCCAAATCCGCGTCTCCAATCTCCACGTCGTTCCCCATCTTGTCTCCATCAATACAAAGTCTTGGGTCTTTCTCTACCTTACCCTTCCCACCCTTCTTTCCTTCCTCAGCAAACAAACCAGGGTATTGGTCCGCCACTCCTGCTTTCTTCAGGTACGCCTTGACGATAGCACCACACTTCGTCGTCGGCCGTACAGTGAGTGTGATGTCCTTGGTGGATAGCGAGGAACGCAAGATTAGTTTGAAGGTCCCGCCTTCAATCTCAGATTCTTGTGCTTTATCGTCGTCGTCCCGGGCCTGGGAGGGAGAAGGAGCGTCGGTATCGGAAGGAATTTCTTCCATAGTCGCAGGTACGGGATTTGTTGAATGAGTACGAAGGTATTCGTACGTGACTTTATCGCATCCGACTGAGTGGATGATGTCAGGTGGTATTGGGTGAAATGGAGATGGAAGAACCCACCTAGTTCGACTTCGCCCCACATCTGAAATGCCGTAGGGGTTACAGACGCATATATGCGTTTGCCTCCAAACGTAAGCATTAGATTCTCGGTGCGGATACATGCCTCCTCCGCTGTTGCTTCAAAGAGGTCTTGGAAGTTGTCGTCCTGAAACCTGTGTTAACCCAACGTAGGTTGATCCGACGTATATACACACGCACCCGATTCATCTTGAAGACCCACAAGTCTTCTCTCCCCTCTGGGTTCAGAGGGTGTGGTTTCCACCTCACCGCTACTTGGACGGTATCTACCCCCTCAGGGGCCGGTGAAGTTGCCTGAGACGACGCACGGGACTTGACCGAATTGGCCAGCTTCACAAGTTCGGGATTCGTGAACAGAGCTTCGTCATTCACCTCGATGTCATCGTCACGGTTGCGTGTTGGTGGTACAGGTGCGGTGTTGAGTGTTTGCCTGATAGATTGTCAGTATCACGAGGTAATAGACGCGTGAGTGGACGTACTCGACGAGGGCACGCATATGCTGGATTTTGTAACGAGGTAACTCGGGTGGAGGCGTGATAGAGCGCGAACGGGAGCGTGGGCGCGTGCGCTTCTGCTTGGACGCGCGTGGCGTCATGGACGTTCCAACGATCTCGACGCCATCGTCCTCGTCACTAGAAGGTATCTCCTCAGAAAGCAGCCTGTTCTTGTATGAGATTAGACGAATCGAAAAAAATCAGACTCACCGGGTGATGTGTTTTTTGTTCTGCCAATGCTCGGATTCTTCTTTCTTCTTTCTTGGCCTTTTCCGCTTTGGTGTCGTAATTTCCTCGTCACTGTCGTTATCTTGCGCAACCTTGACCTCTAAAGAACAATTTCATTTACTTCGTGGAATACAGTTACAATTCCTGCATACCCTTGGTCATCTTCTCTAACGTCGCCCATGTATGGGTCGTTCTGTTCCGATTCCGCATGAACATCTCATCATCATCAAGAAGTTGTACCTGTACAGGCTTCAAGGGCATGCATAATGACGATTCCGCAGCAAGAGCCGCATTCTCTGAGGGAGCTCTGGGCTTGGGACGAGGCCGAGGACGCGGTCGATTGACGGAAGACATCTTAACCCCGGGGGTGGACGTTTAAGGCAAGTTACAATGCGTGGGAACTTTTTCCATTTTCCGACAGGTCATTCATAGGTCACGTGGTTTGTTACTAGTCAATGGACTCTCCGTCGCCCGTCATCTTCAAACGCTCGAAGGGCAAGCCGGCACAGAGGGGGCGTCAGACTGCAGAGAACGACGATGAGTTTCCTGCACAGGAGACGGGGGAGGAGTCGCCGAGCACGTTGGCTACAAAGTTGAAGAACAAGGTCAAACGCGCAAAGAAGTCGAGGCTTAGTTTTGGTGGTGACGATGAGGTTGGCGTTCCTATTACATCTGGACAATGTACTAATCTCTGTGCCGTAGGAGAGTGGTGGGGAGGTCTTTCAGGTTAAAAAATCCAACTTGAGTCGAAAGCTTGCGTTGGGGACGCATCCTGCGTACGTCTCTGTTTTTCTGAGATCCTTTTAGTTCTTACGCGATTTTGCAGTAGCGTTACACTCGACTTGGAGAAGGTCACCATATCACAAAGTAGACCGACTTACGACGAGGCGTATCTGAAAGAGTTGAAAACTAGCACGCCGTCCTCTCGGCCACCACCTGTGTCCGATCCATACGATGCGGATATGTCAATAGACGTGGACCAGGTATCGAGTATGATGGTAGTAGATGGCGTTGATCCTTCCTTCAGTGAGTGTTTTCTATTATGCTGTCCCCTCACCTCATGAATTTGCATTAGCTGAGGCGATCATCCCAACCGAGTCATTAATCAAGGCTACAAAGGACCGACGTGAACGGCTCCGCAAGACAGGTGTATCGGGTGAAGAAGACTTTGTCTCTCTGTCGGTAGTTCGCAAAGCCGATGAGCCCGAAGGCCCACACCCAATGAGTCGCCTGATGCGTGAGGAAGACGAGCTGGGTGAAGGAGACGATGGTATCCTTTTTGCTTACATCCCCTGATCGAGCTCATTCTTTGTTTGAACAGAGTTTGCAGAGTACACGAGTGCCCAGGAGCGGATTGCCCTCGGTAAGAAGTCGAGGAGGGTCGAGAATGCCAAACGGCGAGCTGCCATGCAAGAGATGATTGCAGATGCTGAGGATGAGGATGAGGAGACCGCGGAATGGATGCAGGAACAGCTTCGTCGTGGTGGACATGCAGCCACATCGTCCCGGGGTTCCACACCATCAAAGGTCAAAGACGTTTACAAGCCTACACCAAGTGCAATTGTCATCCGTGTTCTTCTTGATATCAACACTGACGAAATCACGTAGTACCCGCTGCCACACCTATACCGACCCTTGGGCCAGCCATTGCACGATTGACAGAACAACTTACCAATTTGACAACTTCACATGCGAATAATACTATTGCTATGAGTGCGCTTGCCAAGGAGAGGGCAGAGATTGACGAGCGTGAAGTAGAGATGCGAGAGATGGTGGGTAGGGCAGAAGAAAAGCGTGCATGGTTCGAAAGCTTCAAGGAATGGCTTGATAGTGCTGCTGGGTTCCTTGATGAAAAGGTGCGTCAATTGTCGTAAACTACACTCCCGCCACCGACTTATGATCCTTAGTACCCTCTGCTCGAAAAGCTGGAAGAAGAACACGTTTCGTTGCTTCAAGAGCGCTTCGACATGATCAATAAACGCAGACGGCTAGACGACGAAGACGATCTGTCGACTATTTTTGGCTCACTACCTCTCCTACCTGAGTCTGAAGCCGAAGAAACCGACGAGCTGGGGCGCGCTGTTCCCCGTCCCAGCCCCGCCGCTCAGAAGCGCGAGCGCCGTGAAGCCCGTGAGAGGCGCAGGGCAGCGCGGTCGCCTAAGAAGACCGAGGAGGAGGAAGGGGGCTCGACTGATTCAGAGCTGGAGCCGCATGACCAGTCGGCATATCAAGACGCACTGGAATCCCTTAAGGCTCGCACAAAGGATGTGTTGGCGGATGTTAAGGCGGCGGAGTTTATTGATCCTGCGAAGGGGAGATGGGGGACATGGAGATCGAAGTATACGGAGAGTTATGTCGGTGCGTGGGGCGGGCTGGGGGTCGTTAGTGTTTGGGAGTTTTGGGTTAAGTTGGAGAGTGTTGGGTGGGATTGTATCGAGGTACGGATTTCCCCCTTGCTACCAGAGTTGCGTTTTGCTCATTGGTTTGGTGTAGGACTCGAGAAGTCTCGATAGCTTCAAATGGTACGAGGGGCTCTATGCTTACTCACGGCCCAACTAGGATGAGGGAGAGGAAGGAAACGAGCAGTTGGGACCAGACGGTGACCTTGTGGCGTCAATGATTTCTACAGCTGTGATTCCAAGGCTAGCAGCGGTTATTGCAGGCGGAGCGCTAGATCCCTACTCAGAAGCTCATGTGCGACGTGTTGTACATCTCTCTGAGGAGGTTGAGGCTAGTGTCGAGAGTGGAAACGCCAAACTACAGGTCCGGCAATCAATTTTCCGCCACCAATATGTCTTTCCTGATCGTATGTTATCACAGATCCTGTTCAAAACGGTTGTGACATCGTTCCAGATGGCTATTACAGATACCGAGACTCTGTTAGCGAGATTCAAAGCCGTGAGACACGGACTTCCGGCGTTTGAACCAGAGACGATTCCTGCCCGGAAGCGGTTCCTCTCACGAAGAGTGAAACTTCTTCGGAATTTGTTGAGGTGGCGAAAGCACACGGGAGAGCGGTTTGGTGTAGGCGCGCTGGCCACGCGGTTGGTGGAACAGTGCGTGGTTGATGTTGCTCAAAGTGGATGGGAGGTTGGAGGAGAAGATATCGCCCGGACGGTTAGTGTGATTGACAAACTCAGGGTCGTTATGTTAACTGTATGATTTTTGGTTGGTATAGGTGGTAACGATGCTTCCCACGGAACTAATACCCGACGAGCTGAAAAACCGTTTTGGACTATGATGATATCTTTTTACATTTTTTCCGCCGCGAATACTGATGACTTCGTATTATGAATCATAAAGGTAATTCAATTGTTCTTATGACTCAGAATTCAGATCATCTATACTCAGATTGGTTTTTATAAGCTTTCGTTTCTGTTTGACGATGTCAACGCGTTTTTTTGTGCTGCCCGACTCCCGAGCTTCATCATTTTTAACAAGGTTTCAGTGCGAATGATCATTCGCGACTCACACTGATACCTTCCGTAAATGCTCGAAAAACAATCCCCATGAAGCAGCTATGACCCTCACAATCATACCCTTCGGGGTGTTCTTTCTCCTCGTGAGTCTGGCTCGTTCCGCTGTCAGACATTTCAACGGAACCTATTCCGTACATTTGAGTATGTTGGTCCTTGCTTTAGACACAGCGATATTCCGAGACCGGACCTTTCAAGAAGAAATGAATGATTTCGGTGCAATGTTGTCTGATCATATGTCGTCTACGGCTGATAGCAGGGATATTGACGAGGTTATTTCGTCCTGATATTTCTCGGTAGTGTCCCTATGGACCCAGCAGTTCTGCTACGATCTATGAACAGCACAATAAATCTTCAGGATCACTATTGTGCATTACTGATGACCTGATGATTAGTATCTGAGACAGATAGGTATGTCACGAGGTTGGGTCGATCGACGTCGATCACCACCGATCACTTTTACGCTCGCGTTCCCGCCAAGCCAACATTCTGGCGCCCGGCCTCAGCGCTTCTCCCGTTCCTCCTTCCATATGTCTGATCGACCACTGTACCGTAAGTCTGATAGTGTCCGGGCCTCGACTTCGCTTCAAGTGACCTCGCATCACATACCTCGCTTAACATTCCGTAACAATACATCTCCCTTGCCTTTATATGCAGACCAACAGAAAGAATCTCAGCACTTACTCTCCTTGCAAACCCTCGCCAGCATGTCTGACGACTCCAACGGTCAATGGGCTTCTACCAACCAGCCAAAAAATAAAGAGCGGGTTAGTGTTCAATATGTTGAAGACGCTTCCGCCGCCTTTCCTCGCGACCGCATCCCCCAATATCCCAATACATGGTCTCGATACCGGTGCGTTGTACTTTCTAAGTTATTTCCTTTTCATTTGCCTCCTGATACGCTGGTACCGCCACAGGGCTATGATTCGAGAACCAGTCGCCGAGTTCCTCGGCGTGTGCATTCTTATCATCTTTGGTTCTGGTGTCAATTGTCAAGTTGCCCTATCATCCAATTCCGGCGTCGCCTCTAGCCCGAAAGGCGTATGTCTTCTCGGACCCCCCCAATCACGGGATGCTAATTAAATACGTCATACATCTAGGACTATGTGTCTGTCACCTTGGGGTGGGCTGCCGGCCTCGCACTGGGCGCTTGGGTATCAGGCGGTATCTCTGGTGGGCACATCAATCCTGCAGTACGTCCCCTCTCCTTCTTTTGGATTCCGTTCTAAGTAGAGTATCCAGGTGACTTTGGCTCTTGCCGTATACCGCGGCTTCCCTTGGAGAAAAGTACCCGTCTACATTATATCTCAGCTCTTGGGAGGCATCATGGGTGCCGCATTTGTTTACTGGAACTATTTCCACGCTATCGACATATTCGAGGGCGGAAAGGGAATCCGTACACTCAAAACTGCTGGCTTTTTTGGGACATTCGCAGTCAGTATCGTATAATCTTCCCTTTCTCCATGTTTTTCTTATCATCCTTTCATAGCTGGATTATATGTCATCAGTGTCGTGTTTTTTCTCTGAGTTCCTTGCTACCGCTGTGCTCGTTATCTTCGTTTTCATGTTGAATGACAAGAACAACTCTCCACCTCCTGCCGGTCTTGCTCCTCTCCTCATCTTTATCGTCGTCATAGGTATCAGTGCCTCGCTGGGAATGGAGACGTCTTTCGCCATCAATCCCGCTCGTGACTTGGGCCCTCGTCTGCTCACCTCCATGGTTGGCTATGGAAAAGCCGTCTATACCTACCGCAAGTACGTTTCCCATTACATTCCTTCAACATGAGCTAACTCACCACAGCCATTATTGGATTTGGTGCCCCGTAATGGCACCTTTCCTGGGCGCTCTTGCGGGAGCGGGATTCTATGATTTATTCCTGTACACTGGCGAGGAAAGTTTTTTCAACAGGCCCAACGCCGCTGCACGTCGCAACTATTCGCGTAACGAACCCGCGCGGCCAGACAGCTTCCCTAGCGGCTCCAATGCCGTTTAGCTCGACATTTCGAGTCGTCATCGTCGTCGTCATCCATCACCATCATTATCATCATCTTCAAAGGACAGTATCAGAAGAAGTTATAACTCAAGACAACCTCATTGTCTGTATATCATGGACATAATATCTTCTAGCAATCATT
Organism: Termitomyces sp. Mi166#008; assembly: GCA_018857285.1. Classification (NCBI taxonomy): domain Eukaryota; kingdom Fungi; phylum Basidiomycota; class Agaricomycetes; order Agaricales; family Lyophyllaceae; genus Termitomyces; species Termitomyces sp. Mi166#008. The sequence continues at coordinate 39,391 of JABAKA010000021.1, forward strand.
TCAAATTCTGGCAATCACTTCAACTTTTAATATCCTTTGTATTGCAAGTATATTATCTGTTTTTACATCCATGTAACTAGTTATACGAACGTCATCTTGGGTACGCGATGACGTCACATTCCATAATTGATTAAATTTGTGTCGCATTGTGTCGCAGGTCTGTCTTGCTAATACGGGAGAGAGAATGAGTTATTCTCCATGGGGTCTTTTACTTACTGGTTCTGGGGAGCCCAATTGAATTATAGTTGGAATCATATATCTCAATCCTATCTTCATCCAAGGAATGGAAAGGAATGTATCGTATAGTCTAAATCCCAATCGATCGTTATAATCCGTAGTATGTTTTGATCCTGTCTTTTGAATTGAACAACTCCTGTATAAGTAAGATGCATACGTCATTCTCAAATATCCTTTTCGCATTAGGGGAGGTCATTCTGTCATGCGATTTTGACTGCGATGCACGTGTAATTCCCTTTTCAAAACCTCGATTCCCAAGTAATGAGATATTGGACGAGCACGAGCACTAACAACCATTCAAGATGGATCTACGATGATACAACTCAAGCCAGCCAGGAGGCCAGAGTAAGAGAGTTCGTCAGAATGAAGATCCGAAATCCACCTCCATACCGCACAGACAATCACCTCGATGTGCACTCTTTTATCTATCACCTAACTTCACCACCTTCCGGCTACACGTCCGATCGCAGCGATGAACCCCGCGCCACCACCGAGAAGTAGCAGCCACACGCCAAGATCCCAAACGATGCGCTTTCTAAATTGTTTCTTCTGCAACGCGCGCTCCTTGCGCAGCAGGAGTTCGTCCGGGCCACTTCGACCCTCACGCGACTGGGCGTTCTGTGGCGTTAGGATGGTGAGAGGACGTTCGAAGAAGTGGGCGACAACGTGCAGGACAGCTGGAGGACTTGATTGATTAGCTCCGCCTAGGGAGACGGATAGTGGCGTTAGACTTACCAGGTAGGAAGTAGGTGCTTGTTAGGGCGGAGAGAAGGAGGATGTCGCTGAGGATGACTGAAATGCTAGAGGGCACAAGAGCGAGGGCAGCAACGAGCATCCAGAGGAGGAATCTGGATATGGGGAATGATGCTGAGCGGCGGAGGCGTTCAAGAATGGGGAGAGAGGGCGCGGTGACAATGAGAGAGGGGATGCTAAGGAGGAGGGTGATTGCATTTAGCACCGGAATGATAGGGAGGACTGAAGATTGAAGTTCTGATGACTACAGAATATATGAATGACAAAAAGACCGGTCAGAGCGTTTGACTCACAGTCTCTGTTATGCTCGGATTGGCGGAGAATATCACGAGCGGGAATGTCAGGAGGAGAGCTAGTACGACGGAGAGAACGGAAAGAAGTTCGAAGGAACGAAGCTTGGAAGGCTTGGCCGTTGTTATAGGTTGATGAGATCCCCTCAAAGATGTATACAGGGATAGTGTGGATGAGGACGTGAACGAAAAAGCAATGGTAACTTAGCTCAAATATGAGGTTCTGGAGTAGTAAGCGGATAGGTGGACGCACTAGGGCCTTGCCAGAAAGTTCCCGTCCGTAGCCAGCCGGCATTTCCCAGCGGAATGTGATGCACATAGGCATAAATGATACATGATAACCATATAATGTATGTGGCAAGTGTTAGCCATGTTGTATAGACTATGCGTTTCGCATCGAGCGACTGAGTAAAGGATAATGGTGTGACTGCAAGGGCGAATATCACTGTTAGGCCCAGCCGAAGTGTTGACGAAGTGCTATTGAGTAGAAGTGGGAGTAAGAGATAAACAGATTCTGGCAATGGAATATTAGTTCGGTTGGCTTCAGGAATTGACGATGTAAGCGGAACGCACCGCGTAGATAGACTGTGGCCAGTAGAACCCTGAGACCACCTATAGCTGCCCTAACTATGTTTCTTAGGAGGCTTCGACGTCTTTCCTTCCCTCGCCCTCTTGCAAACAGATCGAGAATAACGTCTTCAAGTTCTGCCGATCGCGTATACCGAGAAAGCATGTACAAGAGTTGCCTGGCAAATGCCGCTAATATAGCGAATACAAATAACGAAGGCAGTCCGTAATTCAGAGGCGTGTCGGTGTGTGGCAGAAACATGGCTCCAAGCTTGAGGTACGGAACGAGAAGGTAGAGAAGGACGAGAGAAGGGCTGAGGGGCGGCGTTGACGGTCTACGCACATCAAAGTGGAGTATGCGATCGTCGTCCTCATCGTCATCGTCGCTGCCGAGGTGGAAGGGTGTTTCATTGTCTTCGTCGTGAACGAGAATAAGCGCAGCAGAGGAGTCGAGAGGCGTGAGACCGGGAGAAGAGACACGAGAACTTGAGGAGCTCAGTGAGCTCGTCGACGTGCGTCGCAGTGGGGACGGCAGCGGAGAAGGAGGTTTGCCCCTGGCCATCTACTGTCGAGATGGGATGGTGCAGACGGAGTTGGCGGGTGGAATGGTTGTCGGCCACCGGAAACAGGAATCGCCCATTCACTCTGCCATGGATTCGGGTTATTTTCCACCCTGCTGCGCATGCACATGCTCTACTATAATCACATACGATAATAACGATCCAGAGCCTACTTCAGTGGGTGCATCCATCCTTATATATCTAATCCTACCAAGACTCATTCCATTTGTGTCTTGCTTCGTGGCAACCTTGTGCACTGATGTGCTCAAAATTCTGGCCATGACTGGTGTGTTCTTGTTGTCTTGTTGTACATGGCAATATTTAACCGGTCGTGGTTATTTTCTTTGTACTTCGTCCTTCAATTACGGAATGAGGTGCGCCAACAGATAGGTTTTTCCTCTAGTTGATTTCATCAGGTCGAGCTCTACCGGGTCAGAAAGCGTGAAAAATATGTCGTTCCGACCACAAACACAAAGTTCTGACTTTAGAAACAGAAATGGTCTTGAGCAAAAATAGTTTCTGAGCCATTCAGCATCGCTGACAATTAGACATACCTTAAAAGCTAATTTCTCTGATAGTCCCGCCATCTTATGCGAGTGACTACGATATTCCCTGCACGTCCTTCTGCGTCTCGTCATCCGAAAGGCATGGCCAAAGTTTTATCCTTCAGTAAGGAGATTCACGGTTCATGGAGGACCTCATAAGGAACTCTGCCATATATTTCCTTATCTCCGTTGGCATTCGCTTTATGTTCATCGCTAACTTCATTGAATCATACTACAGCATATTCGGCTGGCAAAACTGATCATATGGGCAGCCAATAGAGTGGGTGACCTTTCAGTCCATGAAACCATTCTTCAAATTAATCGTACATCGAATGAGCTTGTTTTGTCCTTTCGCCTTTGCTTTATCAAGCATATTCGCAAATCGGCTCATACGTGTCTGTCAACCATACTACAAGGCATGCTGATATCTTTCCTTGTCCGCTCTACACATCACTTCTTTGCTCGTTGTTGCCGATGATATAATCGAAATGATTCGATTAAACGGACATATCCTGAGCATATATACTTATCTCCTTGTTAGTCATCGCAGCCCTTTGTTAAAAGAAAAAAAAAGTATATTGCAAGCCTCTCCGACGTTCAACTCGGCTTGAAGCTCTTTTTCGACACATGAAGCCTCGCGACAGTCCCTTGTTGATTCAACGATGCTTAGTTTTATTTCGAAGGCTTTATGAAGAAGAGCAGGAGCGATCCTCAAGGCACTTCCGACGGGCCTGCAGTGTAAGGGTCAACCACTACGCTACCGTATCTTATGTAACTCTAGAACTTCAAGTAGAAGGTGTGAGCTGTCTGTCCCAAGGTCCACACAATGGATGGTCAGCAATGAGGGGCTTCGCATTTGGGGACTTTCCAAAGGAACATATTGAGGATGATATATTGTACAATCCAGTACGTATGCAGAAAGATAAACGAACGGCTAAGAATGAAGAACACGTAGTCTTTCGTGGCGGATTTGGTGAATCGGAAATTGGGAAGCATAGTGGAGGACTGACAAATAATGAACGCAAGGGAAAAGATAGGTAGTACTTATGGTATGGATTAAAATAGAGAAGGTGTTAATCATAATAATGACAGCACAAATGTCAATCCAGGGAATCAAAAAGACGAACGAGTGGAAGGTATCATATGACAGCCCCAAGAAATCCGTAAAGTCAACCAACCAATCAGCCCACACACAACTCACATGATGACACACTTGCAGCATCCGCCGCCTTCGTCGTCCTCCTGTGATACCATTGGCCCTTTCTTTACGTCCGCGGTTGTCGCGATGGGCAGAGAAGGGTTGACCTTGATCGGAGGGCCGGGAGCATAGTCCGCGAATGGTGCTGGTGACGGCGGCCCACGAGCAGGAAGCCGTGTCTGATCGAGCGCCTGGTAGAGCGAAGGTCCCGGGTGCTTCTCTTCCTCGAGCTGTGATCCAGGGATTTGGGGTTTAGGCTGCCCAAGCTCGTCCATGGCGATGAACTCCGATGCTACGTCGTCAGCACGTCCTCGCCGATACTTCGAACCATCGTAGCCAAAGGTACCAGGTGCCTGGAAGGGCGTATAGAAGGTCAGAGAAGTAAGGAGTTGGAGAAGGACAGATAAACGTACGGGGACAGGCGTTGGATCAACTATCCGCGGCGCAAGGTTACCATCTACTTTCTGGTAGTGCTCGTCCAGACCTTTCTTACGCGCCACAACGGGAAGTACCACCTGTGTTACATAAAAGTCAACATTGTTATGTGAAAAGAAATTAAGAGGGAAACATTATTAAAGGTGATAGATAAAATTGTAGTACTCACGTCGTCCCAGTTGCCTTGATGTAGTACTGGCTGGGTCCACTCGGGAATGGCGTCAATCATCATCTCGTCATTATCGCCTCCAGGCGTTGGATACCGCGCTACACTCCTCCGCTTCGCCTCCTCATCTAAATCCTTCTTTGACGCCACCATTTTCGCGCGTGTTTTCCCAGCTGGTGTTCTTGGCTTCGAAGCAGCCCGTTTGTTTGGTGTAGCCTTGGGTTGCCGCTGTGAGCGCTGATGGGATTGGGATGAAGAGGGCGTCGGAGGAGGTTCGCTCGCACCACGGATGATCGGTGTCGGGGTCACGACGCGCGACTCGGATGATTGACGAGAACGTGCAGGTATCTTTGACGGTCGAAAAGTGGCATTTCGGGAGTCGGACCGTTTGGGTTGGATGGTGGTAGGTGTAGGTGTAGGTGTGGTGCTGTGCGTGTCATGAGTTATCCACGAGGTATCCTGCTGTGGTGAAGTCGTTCCATTGGACGTGGCACGGCTCAAGCCCTCGTCGAAGGTATTGTCACCTTGTCTCCAAGTGTGTTCGCCCTCGTCCTCACCATGTGCGTCATAGCCATAGACTTCCTCGTCATGGTGTCCTCCTTCTGACCCGTCCAGATCTGTTAAAGGCGCCTCATCCAACACTCTCCCAATCCGACTTGCGTCTTCATCATCCAGATGCAGACTGTCCCTCTCTCTGCTGCCATCCCCAATCCCCGATACACTGTCCGCTCGTTTCCTTCTTGTCTTCGTCATCTCGCGTCGTTCGCGCTCCCGGGCACGTATCGTGTGCCCATAGTTCGCAATATCCAGCATCTCTTGTCTTCGGCCAACTCGGAGTTCACCAACGCCGCCATTACGGGAGACCTCACCCCGATACCAATGTTCAAATGGGCGTTCTTCGGACTCTGCTGAAAGCCGCGGAGGTTCGATATCCGGGGAGGCTGACCGTTGTGAGGGTGTCTTGGAAGACGAAGCGGAAGCGGGGTTGAATGGCGGAGGTTCGTTCAGGAGGCCGAGGCCTACGTTGGTGTTTACGTCCACGACAAGGGAGGGGCGAGGGATCGCGGTGGGAGTGCGCCGGCCGTTTTCTGCAAAGGCAGAGTGAGACACAGGGGTGGTTGGAGTACTCGTGGTATGTTGATGGTGTCCATTGGGTATCGGGGACGTAAAAACGCGGTCTTGATTGGAAACGTTTGTCGATACCGAAAGAGGAGGGGAACGCCCTGTAGGCTGGGGTATTCGTGTCGGCCGTACATCGGGACTACGCAACGATTTGCCGTTGCTATGGGGGCTACCTTTCTTTGGGCGCGGAGTTGTTCCGTAGGGAATTTCTGATAAGTATGGCTGAGAATAAGTCCTTGGGCGTTGGGAATGTGACGCTGAGCCTGGAGTGGGAGACGAAAGCTTTCTTTTCGTTGGAGTAACAGAAATTCCGTTCGGTCGCGAGTTCACTGGTATTGTTCGGGGTCCTGATTTCTGGTATTGGTTCCGGGTCACACTAGCGTTACTCTGGAGGAAAGGAGAGGACGGGACATCTCTGGCATTAATGTAGGTGGTCGCGGCTGTCAAATCAGTGTGCATTGAGATGAAGTGGTCGTCCTGGGACGCTAGGGACACCGCAGACATGCGCTTCGCGAGCGTGCGACTTTCGCTTTCGAGGCCTACGACACAAGTGGTTAGAAACATGCTTGAGGAACTTACATGTGTCAAGAGCCGTACGTTTCCTAAGAGCAGGCACAACCTCCTCGTCCCAAGACGGGCCATTGACTGGGTATCGCACAGTCTGTATTTGAGCCATACTCAGCACCCCGGCCCGCCAGACAGAATGAGAGAGCTCCTGAAAGCCAGATGGGCCAGGTGACAGGAGGAATGAGGATCTGCACGGCACAAAGCAATTGTCGGCCACCAAAGATGCGGCGAACCCAAATTCTGACCGTGAGAGCAATCCCTCCCGCTTATCGGCCCATCACAATCCCTTTTAAAGTCGAGTCTGCAGTACTCCGACATTTTCAATACGGACCTGCCGCGTAAATGGGATTCTTCTTGATCTTCCTTGACCTCATGGTGCAAACGAAGCCTCTTGAGTCTGGCTCATCCATTTCGTCGGAATCTCTTCAAGGGAGCACATAATTGATATTTTGCCATGGTCATCTTCTATCAGACCCACTGACATTTTATAACTGATCTGTAATCTGCTTCGTCACGCGTCGACCGCCCGAAGCGAAGTTCAGATACGTGCCCAAACCCCACGGATGCCGGTTACCACATCATAGTTTAAAGGTTGTGTCGCAAACCTTCACAAATACAAATCGAGGTCAACCTTGGGTCATCTGAGAACAGTTGACAACTTGACGGCTGAATTTGTTCGGGTCCTGAAGCCTTCTAAGATACTCTAGCAATCTTTTCTCTTCCAGTTTTCAATCAAACTCTGTACCACGTAAATTTAACCTGTAAGCATCCCCAAATGTACACTATACTCAAGTGAGTTTGGTCTGTTAGGCCCCTTATCTCAAGATTCCCCAACCAAGTATTCAATCAATAGTCAACGTCGAGCGAAGGTGAGTCCGATGTCGATACACGATGTAGTCAGGGATGGTAGCTGAAAAGTAGCTACTAGGACATATGACCCTCAGCTTGCGCTCGGGGGAGTTATTTGATGACCCGTCCAAACGTATCGCCCTCCCCGGATGTGCTCCAGGGGATCATTATGCTTCCGGCTGATATCACGTACTTGGTGCACGGCTAGCGGGATGAACCGAAAGAATCACTTGAGGTACATGCTGTGACGAGCAATGTCGCACTATCAAGTATTACTTTAGTCTGTGCGGCTGACCTTTCACCACCCCGTTCGCCATTAATTCAATTGTTCCTGAGCATGTTCCCCCTGGATGTACGTTTCGACTCTCAAATGATAACCTCTTCTGGTAACGGGGTTACCGGATAAGCCATCTGGCAAACGCCAAAAGTCTGACGGCCTCTAAACACTTCTTTTTGTCAAACCTCCTCGGGCAGACGGTTTTCCCGACGATTGATGGTAGAGAAATGATTGATCTGCAATTGAGAAGAAACCACGTCAAGAGAGGGATACGTCTGGTATTTGACGGCAAATTGCTGTCGGCAGCCTCGCGTATTATGCATACTTCGAGTTTGATCCATTTATCGACATGGAAATACTTAACTCACCATGGACTTTCTGAAACGTTTTGAGTTACAGAGCGCTGTACACTGCCTTTCGAGTCGGCGGCTTTAATCAGGTACGTCTCTGCTGTGCCTTGCTGGTATCAACAGACTTATTGATCTTCGGCGCATTTTCCGAGGGCCTCATTCACTCGGGCGGCGCTCAAAACTCCAAAACTAGAAGTATGTATAATAGCAACTTGAAGTTCTCATGAGATGGTTCCTATCATGATGTTGATCTTCGCTGACACTCCAGCAAGGGTGTATTAGAGGTCTCAAATGTAGGAAACCTAGCGATTTTGATCACTACGACCTCATGCAATTAGTGTGGCGGTACCTTCCTCGTTATGCGGGGAAGTGCATTGCATCCAGTAAAGAGGTGTGCACCAGCAACATGGACTCCAAAAAATTGATTCTCGGATATCTCCTTGGACAAAGATGTCCCACGAATATTATCTCAGAATGGGACCGTGATTGCGTCCCTCATCAAGTGTCACGCCACTCTCACAATTTGATGGGAAAATCGTTCTGTCTCCGACGTGCTGAGTACATCGTACAATCTTGCAAAGCAGCAAGACGTATTGCGGAAGATACATATAGACTTTGATAATTCTTCATCGCGTTTATCCTCCAATTTGCTCGTCTTGAGTATTGTATAAGTCAATTAAAGTTACGCCACGTCAAAAAGTACGAGAACATTGCCTACGTCGTATGTTCATCAAGATCAGGAAAAGTAAAAAACATGGTGAAGGATAGAAGACGTCACTAGGTATTGAATATCGTACGTCCTGTTCTTCCATTATTGGCAGCCTACTATTTTCAATGTCAGAAAACGTCTTTGCTAGGTTTCTATTATGCGTCTGTATGGGGCGTACCTACGTGCATGACATGACACTTGACAGTGTTGCAAGTGGCTTGGTACGATAGAATAGACCCTGTCCTTATATTATTTTTCAAGAGGAATCCCAGTCCCACTGAATAAAAAAAATACATCATGATAGATTTGTGTCGAGAATAAGGTCAAGGACGCCCGACGCTCTGTTCAAATTTGGTGATGAGTGGAGCTTGCACTGCGGCCAGTAAGGAGATTAGATCAACCCTACTTTCATTTGCCTCGCCTTGTGATGCCCTTTCTTGAGCTGTACGTACCGGGGAAGGTTCATGATACTGGTTCATGATACTTATAAACAACCAAATTCAATATTCTGTATGTGAAGACATTTATATCAGCACCAATCGAACTGAGCGGAAACTACATGTAAGTAGTACAGGCCCCGGTTGTTCATGCGTACCTACTAGAGACTCAATTTAGTTGCAAACGTGCAGATTTAATTAATCCGCATGTTGTGCGCGAAAGGAAAGGTAGGTCCATTTAATCTCTTTACTTACTGCTGAAGACAACGGCAAATTTACAGCAGTGGTTTCACATATATATATATATATACTGCTCAAAACTAGATTATATTGATATCAAGAGCCAGGTACAGTCAGGGTTAAGCAGAATCAGGATCACAAGTGGCTGAAATTTGATATGTATAGGCCGCAGTCAACAAGTTGTCCTTATCCAGGCGTACCTCGTTGGTGGAGAAAATGACACTGATCGAATACGTCCCAATAGCATCCACATCGTTGAGAGCGAGGCGCGTTTGGTTGGTAAACTCCATGAGAAGCTTGTGGTCTTTCCACCACTTGATAGTATAACTCTCGTTCGTGCGTGACTGGGGCTCGCGGAATTGTGCAAGCGGAACCAGCTTGAGATCAAGAGTCTTTATCCATCCAGAAGTTGAGCTCTTGCTTGATTTCAATGCTCCTTGTTCGCAACCTTCTTCAATATCATCGATGAGGTTAACACGACGCAAGAGAGAGAGCCAGAGACCCTCTATACAGACTTTACAGAAGTCGGGCGTGATAACGGAACGCATGAGACAATCATCGTTTGTTGGTCTGTATGACGTCTGGTTGTCTTCAGAAAATCTAGACAAGAAATCATCAATAGAAGTTGAAATATAATGAACACTGATACAAACGTTGGATAGACTCCATAAGTCCCCGGAACAGAAATGAACCTAAAAACGATAAGTAATAGTACATTGTCCAACTCGTGGAGGGAACATACTCATCCTCTGTCCCATATTCAAGGACCTCCACACTACACAGTTGGGCAACACCTTCCCTCTCCTGATTGAGAAGGGTGAACTTCACCTCATGTGGTCCAACATTCAAGCTTATGTCCTTTGGTATGTCATAATGCCAACGGTCCAGATTGATGTCCTCCCGCGGTATCCAATCAAGATCGGCTCCATCTAATTCAACTTTGAGGTCACTGGCCTCAGGAAGTCCAGAAAGTGAGAATTTCACGAGATATCGAGCATATGTGCCTGACGACATGAATGTTGTTGACCATGATGACGAGGTATTGAGCAGCGTCCAAGGATATAATTGTAAAGGCATCACGGACCGCTCAATCCGAGGACTTTGTGACTGTCCTGAAGAAAACCAGTGTGCCCAGGGGACAGGTTCGGACAAATTGTGATAAGCGTTGATTCCGAAGTAAGTGAAACCACCATCATACTCTTCACCAACGTCAATAATTGAGTGGCCCAACTCATGACGCAGGACAAGCGGGCCATTGGCAAGCGACGATGTTATCACACTAACCTGGGTTTTGAGCAGGAGGCCTACATATAAAGTGATTCGGTGATCTTACGTGAAATCGCCGCCCAAGCCTATTAGAGTCAGACAAGATCATAAGTGTGAATGGGTTTTGCAGCACTTACCACCATAGTAAGGATCATTACCTGTGTACAATTTAGCTGGTTTCTGATCCAATGAAAAGCACGGCATTACCCAACAGAATTGGATAGTCACACTGATCTCCAAGAGAGTCGCAGGCTGCTCTAGCAACTCCAGGCTTGCTGTAGTACACTCCTCTGAGTTCTGTACCATCTCGGTAGAGGCCAAACGGCGTACTATTGGAGAAGTTGTTATAATCATGAATCACAGTGCATGATGGAATTCACTTACTCCTTTGGCTCTCCGCCTACACCAATCCCACTCTTTCCAGCACACATTAGTTGATATTGCACTATACGTTAAAAGCATTATGAGCTACCTGTCTGCTCGGTGAAAAGGCTGCCCAGAAGTTGAGAAGAGGTTTGACGGTAGCGAACGTTTGGTTCGTAGATATATCTTCAGCAAGTCGACTCGCATCTTGAATGAATTTGTCCCGTTCTTCAAATAGATCTTAACACGATGTGAGGCACTTTCACAGGAATGACCGATTAACCTACACCCGTCCGAGAAGAATACGAGATCAACTCGGTTGTTGATTGGTCCAGACACAATGAGAGGGTACAATTCAAGGGGAGGGCTCGGAGCGACCTCGTATGTGATACCCACTGGCAAACCGGCTTTCTCGCATTTTCCCGAATGTAGGTCTGATTGGTTTGGGCTAGTGAAAACAGCCTGGCTGGGTCCAGCGGAGCATCCTTCGGACAGTCATGATAAGGAACAGGTGTTTTCGATTGGACTTGTGTCATTACTCACTGAGAACGGATAGAGCTAGAAGAAGAGTTGCAAGCATTTGGAGTTATGTTGAACGTCACGTTGGGACAATTGAACTCAAAGAACCTTCTGACGCGTGTTATGTTTCTCACGTGTAACTGTCACAACTTGAATAAGTACGACAAGTTCAGAAAAGCTTTCACTGGTGCACCTACTACATACTTAGTGGGAGGTCTGTTTTCAATTATGATCGGCAAAGCTGAAAACTGAGATCTTCGCATGACTCTGCGTTGTTTACAATTGTTTGCTTGATGTTCTTGGCGCCTACCACAAGTCCACCACCTCGAATGATCAGAACCGAGTTTCTCACATTGCACCATTTTCGACTGCGTCGTGGCGCCATTTACTTCCCGTGCAACTTTGTGTCTCCCATTGTCTTGATCGGTCTGGTCGAATAGTTACTGGAGGTGTTAAAAACTCTACCTGATTAAGGTCATGGTCATTGAGCACCATTTTCTGTAGGGTCTGCCCTCCGTTTATCAGTAACTTAGTGTTCAACCACTACATTCTGCCTTACATACCAGATCCAAGACCAAATCACAAGTACGGTATTGTGAGCTGTGGATGTTTCCGTCCATCATCGCATGTGTACGATCGAGAAAGGATGCGTCAAAACGTTAACCCTTGAATGCGATGCATACCATAGAGCCTTGCACCACCATTGAAGTTCTGAATACGTTCTTATCCCTTGTTACTCACTGCTCTTGGATTCTAGAGGCACAAGAAGACCGTCTGCTTGAAATGAACAAATATACTGCACTGGAAGTGACCTAGTACTGAACATACTGAGGGCCCACGCTGTAGTTGTGGTCAAAACCAACGGGACATGATATTGGTTTGAAGGGCCTATTCTTCAGGTGTAACAATTCCTATCTCGTGTTCCTAAAGCTTACTTCGCAAAAGGCATCAATGCTTGCTTACTTTTCCACTGACCTTCTGAATTGGAAGAACGGCCGAGCTCTGTCACCTGTTCCAGGCACTGACATGGGACCCGGCAAGTGAACTCACTCAAACATAGGTCTTACGGTCTCATATAGAAAACTCCATATACGGAGAATTGCGTCAAGGTGTTGCGACAAGCCAAACGTTACAGGTTGGAGATAGTCTCGTTACAAATGACCATGTGGATGGATGGATATAACGTCTGAGACTCTGAGTGACTTGACTAGCCCCACATACCTTCAAGGAGACGTTTTAACCCTTTGGTGGTCCGTTCCAGTATTTTGGGTTACTCAATGACGTCGAGGGCGCGAAATTACAAGCTTCGCGTGCAGTTTTGAACCAATCACTCGACAGGTTTGGCATATGCGCGATACAACAAGGAGATGGTGATCACGACAATTTTATCGCGCTCGAACCCAAACTATACGAATGTTGAGGTAGTGCTCCATACATTCTACAGTTCAATGGCGAGATCATTTGATAATCACTTATGCACTTATACTCCATCTCAATAGATTTAGGTTCCAGCCGTGTATTTTGATGTCGTCTGAATAACGTCATGGTATTCTCCGCTGAGAAGCTGTCCGGTCCCTGGCCCGTTCAATTGTATATTGCAATATTTTGAATTCGTATTGACGTGAGCTCAAATAGGATCTCCATAGTGTTGGTACACGGATCTGGAACTCCCGGAACGCTGACGGTGGGCGAAAAAAGCCAAAACGTGCATCTACTGTGGTGACCAACATGCAGCAGCTGCTACACTGTATGACAGAAGGTAAGTATATGCCTCGAATCAAAACAGGGAGTAGTGACGTCTCTAGATAATATGTCTGGCTTTCCGCTGTGATCGATGATCAAACCGGTTCAGTCAAGGTCGAAATGGACTAGGGACGCAAGGACTGGGTGTGTGACGTTCTCAAGGGCAAGAGTACGAAGGTGAGCATGGTGTAATCCTCAGGCTCTGACGCCCTCGTCACCCTCTGTGTAGAATGTTCTGTTCCTTGTCAAGGAATCCACAAGTAGATCAGTTCTAGATCGCGCCTGTCATCAAAAGACCTAAACGTTTATTCAAGTCCAAGGTAACTCGACATGTACCGTTACCACCAAGAAATTGTTAAGACCCACTGCTAGCCTCGGGTGTCAATATGCAGTCTAGCATGATTTCTGACAGCCTACATATACCGATGAGAATAGCTTGGGCAATTCATGATTGATTGATTGAGTACAGGAAGGGACAATCGAAACAGTGGTCTTAATACTTTCCTGCACTGCACTGTAATACATTCGGTCAATGGTGGAGCGCCAATGACAATCTACCCAACACGGTTGTAGTGCAGGTCCTATATTGAGCCGACCATTGGATATCATCTAAGTACAACGCTGGCAGGAAAATAACCCTACTGTTGCGGAATTTAATGGAGGTATGTCATAGAAGAGATGCTGATACATAGTCTTGGTATTGATAGGCATGGGCACTCGTATCCAGGAGCAGCAGCCGACCTGGATAATCGCAACACGTGTAATACGGCAATATCTACGATTGATTCGGAAAAGTGAATTAGTATTGCTGAGGCCTTCTGGTTTCGCGAGTAATCCTTGACAAGGCCTTATATTGTAATTGATCATTGGAGTACTTATTGAATTGTACGTTACCTACTTACATCCCATACATAGGTGTAGCCAAATAAATGTCAATACTATTGAGATTTTTGATTTTTGCTGGGTTCGGCATACGACATATTCCACTCCGAGTCTAAATGGCCAAAACGGAACTCATCGACGGGCGAGTTTCTGTGGACCAGTGTAAGCTCGCTATTGACGCCCTTTATGCCCATGAAACCAAGAAGGAGAAGAAGCTGCAGGAGAATGAGCTATTACCCGGAAAAGAACCCAACATCTGGTTAAACATCACCGTCAAGAAAATACCTTCAGGACTCAAATTTAAGCCCGCGAAAATGTAAGCCAACTACACTTCACCATATGTTCATACTGACGTCGGGGAGCTAGTCCTATCGTTCATCCTCTAATCGACCCTAGAACAACGTCAATATGTCTAATTACGAAAGACCCACAGCGGGAATACAAGGACCTCCTCGAGACGCACAATGTCAAGTTCATATCAAGAGTAGTTGGCATCGAGAAGTTGAAGGGCAAATTTAAACCTTTTGAGGCTCGGCGGATCCTCTTGAAAGAAAATGGTCTCTTCCTGGCGGACGAGAGAATTATTCCTCTATTGCCGAAACTTCTAGGTGTCAAATGGTTTGAGGCGAAGAAGTGAGTTTTGGTTTGAATTTGTCTTGATTCAATGCTAATGGGTCATAGACAACCGATTCCAGTCTGCTTGAAACGCAAGGATCTCAAAGGCGAGCTGGAGCGCGCTGTGTCGTCAACTTACATGAACCAAAATCGGGGCACTTGCACGTATGTTCGCTCGTCTCGTTTCAAACTTCGCAGCAGCTATATATTGATATAGGTCGGTAAAATTCGCTGCACTCTCTCACACTCCGAAACAAATACTCGAAAACCTCAAGGTCGCTCTACCTGCAATCACGAGACACATTGTGACTGGCTGGGATAACATACAAGCTTTGCACATCAAGACCAACTCTAGCGTCAGTCTACCGATATGGTGCTGTACTCTTGATGAGGCTGAGGACGGACGCTGGCCCGCCGCCGAACAAGAGTGGACAGGGTTCGGCACAAAAGTGGATCAAGAAGCCTCTGATACCACCACTGAGTTGGAAACGGGTAGCATTACCACGGCGAAGAACGAGCCAAAGATTCAGGACAAAGGGAAGAAGAGGGCTCAAGAGGAGGAATATACTGAAAAACCGAACAAAAAAGCAAAGGGTATGACGGGACAGTCGGTGACAGAGTCTCTAGAATTGATGGGGAAATCATCGACAGTGACATCTACCTTCGCCTCAACGTCGAAATCCAGCCTTATCGAGGGCAATGCGAGTTCCAAGAAACCGAAATCCGATCCCTCGAGCGCTGCTGAAGCCAAATCCACTCCTTCCAACCCCAAGAGCTCAAAAAAATCGGCTGTACCAGTTGAATCAATGGCTCTGGCTCATGCTAAGTATCCAGTCAAGGCATCGAAGAAAAAGGCTTCTTCTCTAACCGCTACCGCCCTCCCAGCAGTATCTTCGGTGACTAACGACGAGCTGAAGCAGAAGCGTAGTGGGGCTCCTGGAGAGAAGAAGAAAAGTAAAATCAGCGCAACTGGAGCCAAGAGTGCGAAGGACCGGATTCTTGGGAAGAAGGTTGCTCAATAATGTGTATGGCATATATCCTGTTCTCGAGTGTGTACTAGATTAGTTACGGTATTCATTATCCCCAGTATCCGTAACACTGGTTTCGAGATACTTACCGCCGTATGAAATAGTCTCCCGAAGACCTGCCTTGTGGGTCTGTCCGCAAAATTTCTTTCATGGTTGGGAATCATAGAAATTCATTCGGCTGCACCAAGAAACAGAAAAAAAACGCGCATCAAGTCGTGCAGATCGCAGATCCGGCAAACACATTACCCGAGCCGGGGCATTGAAACCTCAAGTATGTCCTTCCACTTCTAACTTGCTTCAATGGCCAACAACGCCACCACATCAACGAAATTTCGCATTCCCCATCCGGCGCACTCAGAAGCAAAACGAAAATTAACCTCATCGTCTCAGGTAACAAAGATTACTTGTTTCAAAAGCGCCTCGCGTTGAAGTTGCCGTTAGACTCTTTCCGCTTTGATTTTCGGTCTGTACCACTTTCTCTAAGATAGTGGTGCAAATCACCGATTGAAGACGTGTTCGTTCCTTTTTTATTTCTTGTTGAATGGAGGAAATCATGAGACCGGGGGGCACGTGGCGTCAGGGCGCTATGCAAGACTTGGTGGACCTTATGATCATCGTGGACTATTCGAGGTCTACATACGGGTATGTGATTGGCCTAGTGGTAGGACCTCCCGAGGCACCATGATTGCCATGCTTTGGAATTGCACCACCTTGTACTGGACATCAGGATGAAGTTGTATCCGCAATCCTCGATTGGTAGGCTGCGAAGGAACGAGGGGAATTAAAGACAAGTGTTTGGGTTGAGCAAGAGGCCCTTAGAGCCAGGCTTCGATGTCTAGTTTTGTTCCTCTTCTAGATGTTACGATTCAACCCTGCTTATGCAATTATTGAATTGGATACGATGACCTCAACTCGCGTTGTTGATCCGTGACTAGAATTCTAAAACTAATTCGGCGAGTGCCCTTGTCACACGCGCCTAGCAACCAGAGATGTTTCCCTATACCCGAATCATTAAATTATCCTATCTCACTCCAAAGGTGTCGAAATAGTACTCGACAATTAGGTTGAATAAAGCTTGACTGAACTTGAAATCATATATTTTTCAATAATCATTATACCTTCACGAACAGGAAATAAATATTCTATTGACTATATAAGTTATGTCGTGGTGTGAGTTGTGGAAAAGAAAGGGATAATTAGATATAGGAGTAGTATAGTAAAAAGTGTATCGATGGTGGCGGTGATTAATTGATACAGACAGTGTGGGTGTTGATACTTCCATTTATTTCGGCGATTGCAAATGCTGACGAAGTTGTCCGTGCTCTTTCCGAACGGCGAGTGCTTGTGAGGTTATTGCATAATATGCATGTTGGACGCGTCACGATAGGTTGGCGCGTAGAATACGCTTTGGGCAATGCTGCCTTTGACGGAGAGTGAGTCTGCGACGAGAAAGGCATATGCCTCTGTGGGTTTAGAAGAACACCGCGCCCTGGGTGGAGGCTCCTCCGCTAACTCCAGACTGTGAACCTCCGGATCCATTTTTAACGTTTCCGGATCCGTTGTTAGATTGGCCGCTCATAGTGCGTAAAATGAGAGGGCGAGTTAAATGATGAGGCTTGTAGCCGATTTGTAGTCGCTGAGTGTTGAATCGCGTAGGAGAGGATCTCCGAAGGTTGTAGAGTCATAGCGTTTCGTAGTCGCCTTTATAGTGGAAAATCCAAAGGCACAGTTGTGGCACGATGCTATCATTGACTCGAACTGGAAAATGACGGACAACACCGTTGAAGACGCAGAGTCTCCCACGACTCAGCACCAAATATCGACGGGTAAGAGGGCAAATTGGGATCGCGGCAACCAGTCACGTCAGAAGGGGCTATATCATGGAAGTTTCATAAACATGGAGTTAACGGAAAAGGTAACAACGGGACGTAAGATGTAACTCCCAGTGTTCCTGACTTTTTGAGTCCGTACATTTCAATTGGCCAATCAGGTACAATGAAACCCGACTCACGTTGTACAGCCAATTGCCAACACATGAGTGAATGGTCAACGGCAACCTATCACCGTTCCAAACGGCTTCAGCTTAACTCAACCCCCAATTTCCCCCATCTTGGGCGCTTTCTCGTCAAGGGTCGGCACAGGAATTTCTCCGTCCCGTATAAGCGCGAAATATATTGTTCTCGTTGAAGTCGTGCTGATTATCTCGGTACTAGATAGTTACTAGCGGATAGTTACTAGCGGATATATCGACACTGCCACAACCTCCTCACGTAACGGTGCGTCACTGGCAATCATTCTACTATGGACATGCTGACTTTGGTCCTTGACAATATCTCTCCAATAACCAACCTTCTTCAAGCTGTACAGGAAAGGTATGGGGCTATGTTACATACTTAGTACGTATCATGATGATAAGGATATTGCAATCGGATATCGCTGGGTCGCTTGTCATTCATAGCACGGCCAATGTGTACTGGGCGACGTCGGCCAGTTAAAGCATGTGCCAGATCGACGTTATGCTTCCTCTGTAGCATGATGAAGGGTAGCCAAGCGAAGTCATAACTGACTTAAAACTAGAACACTTGCCAGTGGTCCGCCGGGTTACTTTACAATCCTTCTGAGGAAACTGTCAGAAAAATTGCTCGGTTTCCCTGTCAGATGTCCTTCCTGTCATCTCAAGTACATCCGTTTGGCCGATTTTTTCCTAAAATGACTGAAGATCAGTGAGGGGGTTGCTTGTCGTCCACTCTGGGAACCCTCTAGTCCTAACGGACATTTCCGAATGTCCTGGGGCCATTATTCTTCTCATTTTTGCAACTAGAAGCTCGAGATATCGGTATTCCTCGTCCGCTCGCCCATTAACTATGTGCTTAGGTGACTGGTCGGCTCGGGCGAAGATCCTTGATTGACTCAGGTCTCTACCTCTATTGTAATGAGCTTAGTACCTCATGTTACCGCTCTTCAAGGATCGAGAGCTTGTCGTGTCAGATCGGCACTTGCGAAGTATAACGGTAGCTTCTTGGCTTCTAGCGCTGTTCCTCTGCCCTGATACAGCCTCGCAAGCTCAGATAGATGCCGGTAATGTGGTTTTACCTATTGCTATTCTTATTTATCACTGGTGCCAAGTCCTTCATACCTAATTCCGAATCCAATTGGGCTCCAAGGGCAGTATGTGGGTTTAAGTCGGAGGGCTTTGGGGACTCAA
This sequence comes from Termitomyces sp. Mi166#008, assembly GCA_018857285.1. Taxonomy (NCBI): domain Eukaryota; kingdom Fungi; phylum Basidiomycota; class Agaricomycetes; order Agaricales; family Lyophyllaceae; genus Termitomyces; species Termitomyces sp. Mi166#008. The sequence continues at coordinate 58,314 of JABAKA010000021.1, forward strand.
GAGGTGCTAACGGCCATCATGAATTCGATGCATCCGTGGCAAGAGCATCCATCCTGCCGGCCCGATTGTAAGTTACCGCAGATCCATGTTTGAGGTCTCCTTCGGCCGATAAGGCGGAGCATGAAAAGGATTTCAGTCCATTGAGCCGACCGTCTCGAAGATTTCGACTCAGTTCGAACTTGCAGCTTTTTAACGGAACATTGAAAACGAAAGGCCGAAGAGCCGGCTACGTGGTTTAGTAGTTGTCGAGTGACGGAGCAATTGCAAGATGGAGAAAGCCGGAAATTTGTGTTGCTAAGTGTCGCTGGACCCCAACATGAATTCCTCGGCTTGTTGCTGTCTCAACCCAAGATACTATCACGACATCTCGTTTCAGTTGAAATCAAACAAGGGATGCGTGGGGAGTGGTCACATCAGTAGTGCTGTTGGTCAAAAAACATCGGAGTTAGATAAAGTCATAACTCAGAAACCAGAAAATTAGAGGCAATCATCAGTGATTTTATTTCTGTGGATTACTGCCGGCACATCCCACACAATCAAGGATTGACGAATATCGTCAATACGTTCCAGGACAAGGCCGCATTCGCGTCATTCACGTACATACATACTCTGTGACGTTTACGACAATCATTCCACTACAGGCCACCCTTTGCATTGCGAGAACGATCCAATCATTGTAATATCAACTGTCGTTCAATACGCTTGACAGAGGGTCACCAGCTCTTGAAGCCAATTGGAAATAGCAAACTTGCTTGGTTGGATGATACTCGGACGTGGTACCAATTCTGTACCTGAAGGTACGAGGAAAATAGTTGTGCAAAACAAGGGACTCAAAGGTACCTGCTGTACATGGCTACATACATATGTAGCCAAGATAATGTGTCGCATTTGATACACAGAAGTTTTTACAAGGAGCATATGATAATTACAACTTAGACAACTTCAACAACAATTTTGCCACTGACAATAAACGATAAAGTGAGTGCATATGAGCTGTTAGATGGGTTATCACCTGTTCGCGTTGCTTTGCATTTCACGGTGTGCATCCTGTATATCAGTCCATGGATAGACCTGGAACAAGTAAATGTTAGCGACAAGATGAACTCGAATGGAATGAAAGAAGATGTCAAGCCTTATGAATATAGACTTTGATTGGACCCGGTCCTTGTGATCCCGTTATGTGCTCTAGAACTTCACGTCCGAAACTATAGGCCAATGAATGGGTGCGTAGTACAAGTATAAAAAGAGGCACACCAAGCAATCAAGTCGGCCTGATATGAAACGGAGCGCGATCTGAGGGTCGAACCTTGAATGCGGAGTCGTTTGTATAAAATCGGCGAGAGGTCCACATCAACCTGAGAGCCTGTCATGCTATAAGAGAGGAAGGCAGCATTGGGCACGAAAAATCACCGCTGAGCAACGCAAGCATGATCATGTGGCCGTCAACGGCTAAACTTTCGATGTTCCGTTTCCAGTGACTTTTGCCAACGAAATCAACCACAACATCGGCGCCCTTATTATCAGTCACCCTTTTTACGATCTCAGAAAAATCTTCTGTCTTATAATTAGCGACATGTGTGGCTCCCGAAGGCAGAGTCAGAAGCCAGTCAAGCTTTTCTTTGGTTGATGCAGTGGCAGTGACAGTCCTCCTAGAACAGTTTCGGTAACTTTACACTGAACATTGGAACACTCACGCTCCGTAGAAACGAGCAAGTTGAACGGCAGATACCCCGACCCCTGATGCACCGGCGTGGACAAGGACATTCCCGCCTTTCTTGAGTTCAGCGAGCAAGACGAGCGCCTGAAATGCTATGTTAAATATGTGAATTACAAGCTGAACTGAACTTGATGACAACTATTGACCAGTGAGGAAATTCTCCGGGATACTCGCAGCCTCGGTCCAAGACAGATGACTCGGTTTCCGTAAGATGTGAGATGACGGCAAGACGATGAATTCTCCATATGCCCCCTGAATCACGGATCAAAAATGTAAGTATGGCATCATACACCACGTATGAAGCGAAGCACTTACCCCTCCTGCTAACCCTAGAACCTCGTCATGGACTTTCCATTCCGAAACATCTGCGCCAAGGGCGGATATGTGACCGGAGAACTCCACCCCTAGAATAGATGACGATCCTGCAGGAGGTGGATACTGCCCCTCACGTTGTAATATGTCCATACGATTGAGGCCAAACGCCTTAATCTACATCTGATGTCAGAACACAAGTGTTGTGGTAAAGATGAATACCCGCCTTGACGAGTACCTGTCCTGGACCAGGAATCGGGCTAGGTGCTTCGCCGAGATAGAGGTTCTCTACAGGGCCTTTGCCGTCTTTGATAAGGATGGCGCGCATCGCAATATGTTCCAGTGGCAGTATAGAGATGGTGATACGTAGTAAGCTGGGAAACAAATTCGTCATCCACATTCTCAAGATCTTGTAATTAACAAGTCACATGTTGATCCACATCTTTGTACAATCCCTTCAAGTCGTAAGGGTCCGAGGAAGTGCTTATGTTACATGTGATGCCGTTTGTGAATCGAAGAAATAATTGTAACTTTTTCAAATCAGAGCCAGGAAAATGTTACGCCGAATCATTTTGCAGTCCCCGACGCTCCATAGTCGTCCCATGCATGGTCCCACCTAAGAGTATGTGGGAATCACCGTTGACCACCAGGAGGACACAATTGTGATTCAATCATGTCAAAAAAAGATCATCGCATACCTCTAATGCGCCATAACGCGATATGGTCACCTCCAACCATCGACAGTTGATCTGGCAGAACACGAGCTGACACCCTTGCGAAGACGACGTGGGGATGCCAGCCTGTCACTTGCCACCGCAAACTCGGTCGAAGTCAGTAACAAAATTCACAAAAATGGTACTGTTTCCGAGTTCTATGAGTTGACGATATTGAAATAATTATTAAGTATGTGTTGCACACCTTTTCAGGGATTCAGAAAAAAGAAAAGAGGCGGTAGCAACGAATAAATTGAATGAAACATGTGCATTAGATCTTATTCAAGGGCGATGGCAGATGAAGGTCTCAAGAAAAATAGGCCCGGGAAACTCCCTATAAACCTTGTCCAGATTCTGCCTCAAATCCGCAATAACAGACAACATATGTCCCAAAAAAGAAATTCTCATTTTTTTGTGCATGACAGCACCCTCATACCAGAGCTACTTATAATGTTGCGAATGCACCGCCTCCCTTGTACCCAATGCATGAGAGCATCCAGTGTTCTTGCATTGTCTGGCATGTTGGGAAGCATTGAGGTGAGGAATACTGAAGTCAAAGATAACAATACAATTTTCTGAGCTATCATGCATGTAAACACCTCAATAGTTGATATTCTCATAATGCATAGGAAATTTATGGAACCACCATGGGGCCCACCCAAATGAGCTCAAAATTGCATATGGAATAATGCATAGGGTCATTGACCCGAATATGCAGTATGAGATAGCTCTGGATTGATGATTGGCCGGTGATCCATGGTAATTACAGCACACATTTTGCACTCATGATCAGCAGCAACATGAGCATGACAGGGAGTCAGCAATTGGCAAAAAAACAGTTTGATGTAGAAATGTTTCATTACACACTCCTCTTTTTACACTGTGCCATCCCCACCTCGTCGAAAGTCACGTGAAAAACCAGCACCATACAATGGAAAGTCAAAAACTCCAAAACCAAAGATGCACCGAAGCAAACAGAGTCATTTGGAACAGTACTTTGAATAGTAGATACACGATGATAATTAACGTTGTCGAATCCACCACCATCACACATTTGACTGAGGTCACAGAGGGTCACAAAATGTGACAATTCTCGTCTTGCATAAATCAGGGCCGGTCCCGACGCTATACATTATGTGAATATCAACTGTACGTAAATTTACGTTTAAGACTGTCATTGCACTTATGACGGATGATTCTATTTGTGAACCCCCGAAAGTTACGAACCCCGTGAAATCTAATCGATAATTAGTTTAGCGTGAGATAAATACAAGGTTTATTTTTTGACCCTTGGTTTGCATCGTCTACTCTTATTTGGTACATTTGTCTACAGTAAACTGGCTGTTCCGTGTTGGGACTGTGCCAGTATAATACACTCCTCTTCCTCCTCCAAGTCGCACAGCTGCCTTTACACCCCCTCTGTGCACTCTACCCCATGTGTTGTCGTGCCGTATCCTGTTGTCGTTCTACCATTCACTGGTGTTCCGTGCTTCCTAATCGCCTGGTGTTATAGATCCAGGAGCAACACACAACCTGATAATTGCAGCAGCATCTTTCAGCTAGCAACTGAGAACAACTGTGGTAGAGGGGGCATAGACCAATGTTTCTGCATACTCCTTACCATCATTTCTTACTATCTGGATTCCGGGCCAGGGTCTGCATCAATTCAAGTATCAAATGGATAAGCAGCATAAAGTAATGGATCCTGGAAGGGCATATGCTCATGGTGAGTGGCACTACAGTCTGGAAGGCATGCTCGGCACCGTGCATATGCAGAAATGGCGTTCATGTATTGCAACGCCACAACCGGCGGGTGTCGAATACGGCGTGACTGATTGTGATCGGAGGAAATTTTAGGTAGACAGGGACATAGGTAGAAGGCCATACATATTGAAGTAGAACCTGGCATAGGGCAAGGTCCCAGCGGTATAGGAGACAATAAAAAAAATTGGAGGAAATTATTGTATAATTTGTCAAGTACTTATCAACTTGAAATTGTGGGTTCATAACTTTCGGGGGGTTACAAATAGGCATTATCTCTCAACTTATAGCCTCGACAACGCCTGGAATGGTCAGGATTTCGTTGTCAAATTTTCAAAAATTTTGCCCAACTGGGCCTCAAATCCACAATGTTACGGACTGAGATTGACTCTCATAGCCCTCAAATCAGCAATGTTAGAACTTAGATTTGGTCAAAATTTCCTCTTGAATCCGCTATTTTTTGGGGACGAGGTTTATAGGCCTAGAAAAACGCTGCGACCCACGTCGTACACGTGACTAAAGTTCCCACGGCGTTCCTATAAATATAAAATTTACAGAGTTCAAGGTTTGCGAGTCTTGCCGTCGCGGTCACTACACTAGTCATGTCTCAAGTGAGTACCTATCTACTTTCGAGTTTTTCAGGATGAATATTCGCTATGGTCCGTGTTTCCAAGAAGCGACTAGACACCGCTGTTCAGACGTGCCGAAAACTATTACCTAGCCTTCTGATCCTTTTCCTTGTGGCATGTTCAGAAACAGGGTTCTGACAATAGACTCTCTCACAGGTATCATCCTTCCGTTGTGTATACAATGGTTTGTTGCTCTCTATGAAGGTGAGTACTGATATGTTGTGCAAATAGGCCAAACACTCGTATGATGACGCGTGCTATGGTCCGTGTTTCCAAGAAGCGACTAGACACCGCTACTCGAATATGCCGACACATTTTTACCTAGCTTTCTGATATTTCTTTTTCCCTTCTCTCGCAGCCTAACTGACCAAGACCCTTAGGTTGTTCCTTGTTCAGTAGCTGTTTGTTCTTCCATATATGTACGAAATGTTATCACCTTTTTCAGGCGGCGTCTTTGATCCAGCGCGAATCTGACCAAGGAGATTCTGAGGGTATCATGTTTTCTCCGATCTACATCAGCTAGGTTTTCTTTTTCTTATGATAGAAGCTCAGTTCGAAGCAGTGGTGACTCGTCCTCCTTCTAGGCGGCTAGAAAGCTGTAGATCTAACTTCTTAAACTATACTTAATTCTATCCGATGCACCCTAGATTTGATATAAATGACCGTAAAGGCCTCGAAATCGTGATTCTAACTGGCTTTTGACGTTCTCCTATGTTAACGAAGGATACCACGCCTCACAAGAGATGACTGTGCGGAACGTAGCAAAGAAACGCGTGCCGAGTCCTATGCAAAGCCACAATCAAATCGTACTATTTCTCAGCAAAGAGCTTGAGAAATAGTTACACGTTCAGAGGCTCTAGTAACCATAATGCGTGGGAACCGCTGTAGATCTATCTATCTCTTGATCATCCGCCGATCTGACTTGGTGCCGTTGTTCTCGGTCGGCGAAGGGGTCTGCAGGCTCTCATCATTAATCTTGTGTTGTCTCAACCTTCCTTTCAGGGAGTCAGGCTTCAACAGAGGTATTTCTGGATCCAGAAAGTGCGAACAATCTTCTTATGGCTACAGCAGTAACATTCACTGGAGCATGTCAACCGCCAATCGTAAGATGTTCTCGCTGAAGACAATGTATCGGTGCTCGTATTCCTCGGATAAATCTAGAGAGGGGATTATCGGACGGAATGGGATTGATTCTTGCATCACGGGTTCAAGACGGAATTTAAACAGGCACTGGCATTATAAACAGACATCACTCGCGTTTTCATCGCCATTTTGGCCCCGTTTGAGTTTTGGTACAGCCTGATATGAGCGTTGTTGGTGACTTGAATGAGAGAGTAGTCCTGGCTGGATTCATCCATGGGTGGACGGAAATGTCTTCCTCACTCAGCTAACGCTAAATGGAACTAGCGAGATATCGATAAATTTTTCGATGTCGCTCGAAATCTTTGACTCCAAGGGGCTCAACTGCAAGTCTGCTGGGTATGATCCTTTTGAAGGCCTCCCCGTGCTCGGGAAAACAATGTTCGACAGGCAACTGAACAGTGGCAGAGTTCAAGTTTATTGTCCATTTGATCTTACGAACGATTTAGATCACTTGTAATTATTATACTTCATTTAGTTTCAGTAAGTTGTCCCACTTTTCTACACTTACGGCGTCAGTGTAGCTTATCCAAGTCGGACCTTGTGATCCGGGATACGACTTCCAATGCCCTCGTCTCGACGGGCAGTCGGTTTTAACATCATTTACATATGTAATAACGACTTCTGGTGCTGAAGCTCGGCTTTTGTCAGTGAGGCCATGCGTCACATCCTTGATATTGGGTATGGCAATGTTGAAATACTATTTTGATGACTTAGTGCCAACTATGCCGTGTAGACGTCTCTGAATACAGAATTGGACAAGAATTACATATTGTCGCCAATGTCGTTGTCCTCATTGGTGTTCCCTTGAAGCGGCCACTTCCTGACCAGGAGCGCTATTCGATTAATATTACCCACGAAACGCTTTTTCAAGGAACTGACACCACACGGTCCACACAAGACGAAGCTGCATGATGACGACGTAGGCAGACTGGTAACGAGAACAGAGTGCGCCACAGCCTTGAGTGGGCCATTGTGGAGGCCAGCAATTGTCTTGGTAAGGTGTACATAGAATATAGGCATCGGTCAAATAGAGGATTTGGACATCAAAGTCGACTGGGCGATGAAGAAGTAACTTATGCCCCGAGCAAGCAAGGCAAATTCAATGCAATTCACTTGTATATGGGACATCATACATTTGTCCGAGAAGTCTCCCAGAACCAGATGATCTAGCCCTGTACTGCTTTGAGTTGAGCCTGCAATGAGCAGTCGAGTGAGTGATATGATTTTGAAGAGAACAGGGAGTGACATACGAGAAACGTAGTCGAGGCCGCTGGGCATCCAACACCAGGCCCATTGAGATTTTGGAGCGTTATAAGGGCAGCATTGATGCGCGCCGCCTTTGACGCGTTTGAGTCGTCGGTGGGGAATGTCAACTGCACGGAGGGGTTGTTGACAGCATGTCCTGCAGCGACATTGGCATCCAACGACTATGTATAAGCAGGCTGCTCAGAGTTATTCAAAGCAAGGCGGATGGAAAGGACGTACGGCGATGAAAGTATCACGGCCGGGGGGGCAGGAACAGGGTACCTTAACTACTTGACCATCATCGTTGGTAATACCATCGCAGTCACCTGTGCTGGTGGGATTGAGACCCGCGGCGTGTCCAAATTCCGGGACAAGGGCAACGTCAACGCCACCGGTAGTCGACGGAGGGGAAGAAGCAGGTGTCGAGGCGGGTGCAGGTGCGGATGAAGCCGCAGGCACAGATGCTGCTGTACTATCCTGAATGGCCTTCTGCTGAGCAAGGAAGGTGGTTGACGCAGCTGGACAGCCCTTCCCTGGACCATTGAGGTTTTGTAGTGTCACAATGGCAGTCTGCACCCGCGCAAGCTGAGAATCCTTTGAGTTATCCTTGGGGAAAGAGATCTTGACAGAGGGGTTGTTCACAGCGAATCCAGCAGCGACGTTTGCTTCAAGGGACTACAAGGATCATACTCATCATATGAACGGATGGAGATGATTGGGGCTTACCTGAATGAAGGTATTCCTGTCAGGAGGACAAGAACAAGGAATCTTGATGACCTGTCCAGCGTCGTTGGTGGTACCGTCACAATCCCCAGTGCCCGTAGGATTCACACCAGGGTTTACCCCGAATTGGGGAATAAAGGAAGTGTCGATTTCGTGGGAGGTCAGCGTGCGGGCTGATAGTGTGGCCGAAGTTGAAGCAGGGGTAGCTGTACCATCTTGAATGGCTTTCTGTTGTGCAAGGAAAGTTGTGGAGGCAGCAGGACAGCCTTTGCCCGGACCGTTGAGATTTTGCAACGTCACAATGGCAGTTTGCAATCGGGCAAGCTGAGAGTCTGTTGAATTGTCTGTGGGGAAAGTAACGAAGATCGAGGGATTGTTGACAACTTTCCCAGCATCCACGTTGGCGGTCAACGACTGGATTCAGACATGAGATCAATCTGCTTCAATGAAATTAAGCCGCACCTGGAGGAAAGAGGATCTATCTGGAGGGCAAGAACAGGGGATCTTAACAACGTTGCCAGCAGCATTTGTGACTCCATCACAGTCTCCTGTTCCGGTGGGATTCACACCCGCAGTCACTCCGAACTCGGGCACAAGGGCCGGATCGACATCGCGCTTGAACGGGATCCCAGAAACTAAGCAGGCAGCGGTAAGAACAGGAGCGACGTAGAGAGATAATTTCATGTTTCCAGTTCAAGGGTTAGGATTGAGACTTGGAACGACGTGAGTCAAGCGTCAAGCTTCCGGCTAAAGGAATGTATGGTACAGATCCAGGCTGTACAATAAAGTTGGAATCGGGGAAAGAAAGAAAAGAAAATTGAAAGGAGAACAGCGGAGGGGAAGAGAATAAACACATTGTCGGTGAAGGGCGACTTTATGTACATGACCGAAAGTCGGCGCTTGATCACGATTTTGATGATCGGTCCCTCGGAAGCCTCCATGACAACAACTTTAACAATTGAAAATCCTCCGAGTCAATCGACTGTTTGGACCCTGTGCATTCTTACAAGCTTATCTTTACTTATCGCTCTGGTTGACATTGCTCGAGCGGTTAGGAAGCCAAGTCAAGGAACAATGATATCTTATTGTTCTTCTATGAGGTTGACGCCTCGATCCTGTTTTGTATATGCTTCTATGCTTCCATGCCTCGGAACACAAACACTCGACTCGGCTGGTAACCAACAGTTTAGGCCATCTATCTATCATTGCCCAAGCTGGAGTTCGTTACCTCGTGTTCCAGGCTTGTAAGCATCCAGGCAGACTGTTCACGAAGCTGTGCTACATGGATCCCCAGCCAAAAGTCACGGCTGTTGCCTTGCATACACGCTGGCAAATACTTGCTGACCATTTTTCGGCTAAAGGTTACCACCTATCCGCTTCGCAATCCATGTAGTGTAATATATTATCAAGGACGGAGATTGAAGGGTCGATGAGGTCTCTCGCAAGCTGACCACTACGTAGTAGTAGGAAACAAACTTGAAAGCAAGATATGTGTACGATTTACAGTCGCGAGTGGTAAGGAAAGATCATCCGGTCTGCGGTACAAATCACCAAGTTCAAATGCAGGATAGCATGAACTTCCTGCCGGGTGAGACGTTCATTCTCGAGCTGGTTGGGTAAGTTTGAATAGTATACGTTAGGAAGGGAGAAACGAACGAGCGTAAATATCAAGACTGCAAGCCTGGTCTAAGCATTTGTCCACTGGCATCGCTGATCTTTCGAGGAATATCAGAGAGAAATTACGCGAGACGGTGGTGGCGTAAAAGAGCAGGGCAATCAGGAAGGAAGAAAGGCGAAGTAATTCAATCATTCTGGTCTGGTTAAACCATCATTAGGAAAATGTTCACAGGGACAAAGTGACGCCACCTCGGATCAGTGGAGCTACGTCGGTGGCATCGTGTCGGTGGAGATTACCAGAACGATATGATATCGAGAGAATCGAACCGTATCGTGTCGCCCTATGGGAAGGATAGCTCTCTGTGGGAAACGAACAACACAAGGGCTGTAAATTTTCCAAACGTTTCAATGAGAAATCACGCATCAGAATTGTTCAGGTGCCCTGGCTTGAGAACAAAAAAAGTCCGAAAACGGTTTTGAATCTTGAATTTCTCATATATGCATGAACCAGTGTATTTTTTCAGCTAAGCATCTTCCTAGTTCGCGTTCAGCTCAAGCGTACATCATGCGCTCGTTGAAGGGATACTATGTAACATACAATTCAGAAGCTCGACTCCTAGATAACAGATAATCGTACACGGTAACCATTTTTGGTGTCATCGAAACTATAGTCCATTCATGTTGCCACTCTCACCTAGTCATACTGGGCAAGCCCTTCCTTCATGTACTCCTCAAACAAGGCTTTGTAGTTCGAGTGCCAGCGACTCAACGCAGGTCGACCTTCGACAATATCTCCTGCGCTCCACATAATCCTCAACTGGTCCACCTCACGCTTCGTTTCGTTATCGGGCACGAGGATGTAGAAATCGCCCAAGCGGACACGGTCGAGCATGAAGAGCACTGTCTCCTCGGCGGTCCACGCGCCCTTCGGCTTGACAGCACTGTCGTTGGCACCTGTAAGTCCGGTGAAAGTCCATCCCGGGCTGTACCAGAAGTATAAATTCAAAGACGTGGATGGAGCGATGGAGGACGTACACAAATAGATGTGCCGATACATTACTGTCTGGCTGGGTGCGCAACTCGTGAGCAAGGCCTTCTGTGAGACTCTTCACAGCAGCCTTAGATGCATTGTACGCTGCGTTGCCACTGTTGGAACGCGTAAGAACTCTAATGAAAAAAATTTCGGGACAAAGTATTTCGACATACGGGGGATTCGTGATACCTTGCTTGGAACCAGTGTTGATAATCATAGCTGGATTCTCTTGGTGTAGCATTGACTACGCCAAGTTAGTCCACGGTGCAGATCACGCGACAAGAGAAGGACTCACGGGAACAAAAGTTTGTTGTACATTGACAACACTGCAAGAATTCAATCAATCATCGAATGGATCAAGATCCGCTGGACACGAACCCAAACAAATTGACATCGAAAACCTTATGCCAGGCATCGAGACCTTCCCAAGACTTGCCTGCGGCAGCAATGCCAGCATTGTTCATAAGCACCGAAACCTAGATGAGTATGAGTAACAAACATCGGGTGGATGGGCGTTATGAGTCCTATAGGTAGGCGAAGAGGTGGAGAACGGATATGATCACGAGAACCCGTGGCGCGGATGTGGACCAAACGCAATGATCCTCACCTCACCCCAAGCCTCATAGACTCGGTCCCTCAGTCTGACAACTTGGTCGAGCTGAGATACATTGGTGGGGACGACCAAGACGTTCGCCTCTCCGATTTGATTAACGAGCAACTTTCCAAGCTCGGCGAGTCTGTCCTCAGCGACGTCTGCAATGGCAACTTTCAGCCCCAGCCTGGGGAATCGATCAGATACGCCTAGCATTCATCGATCACTGTTCAGGTACTCACTTCGCAAACTCCAACGCGGCAGCCTTGCCAATACCGCTGGCGGCACCAGTAATAACGGCAACACGGCCTGCATGGATGACAGGATGGAGCTCGTCGGCGACGGACATGGGATCGATTTCGTACGAGGAGCCAGAGTAGAGAGAAGGGCGTATGGGCCCGGGCGACGCGCCAGCGCTCCTCGATTTACGTTCAGAACCAGGTATCATCGCGGTCGTTGAGTATACAAAGTAGAGAATCAGGTGAAGAGAGAGAAAGAGAGGAATAGAAGAAGCCTGGAAACGCGTTGGAGCCTTCTTATATGTTCGCAGAAGTGATCGTTGACTTGATCACGCAACTTGACCTCTTGATCGCCCGGCCGAAGCTGGCCGTCACGCGTCCGCGGTCGGCCCTGTTCTGGTTGGCAGGCACGCACATACAACGGTTAGCAAATCACAAGAACCGTGAAATGGAATTTGATTATGGTGGGGTTGGGGACACATGCATATGCGTGAAATATCAGGGCTAGCTGAAAGCGGCAGGCAAAAATTGCTCAATATAATTAATTGAGAGAGGGTAGTAGTTGTCAAGTCATACATATGGGGAACACAATGAACCGTCAGAGGTGGTCTGCAGAGGAGATATATAATATATGAGAGAAGGGGTGGGCATACATAATAGAGGATGATGGAGGCGGAGCAGAAAAAAAGGGACTGGATGGAAAGATGGTATATATGGACTGTGTGTTATCTTCCCTGGATGAACTTAAGGAGACTTGGGCGTAGCACTTGTGGGAGGGACGCTGCTCGCTGGACCATCATCCATTCCCATCTTCTTCCTCACAAGATCAAACGTCTTCAACATCTTCCTCCTAGCACCGAGCGCGGCAACGCCCTTCGCCTCCAAGGCCGCCTCATCCATGACGACCATATCTTGCCACTTGCAGCCCTCAAAGTTGGGCGTGTATTTGTGCAACCTCAAGCTCCTGAGCCACGCCGGTATGTCGTTCAGCAACGCCGGGTCGACGTCGTCCTCCGCCTTGGGTGTCCCACCATCCGTACGGCTGCCAACAGAGGATGCGCTTTTGAGTCCAGGCGAACGACCACTCGGGGGACCACGTCGGCCATTCAGACCTGCAGAGACCGGCTGCATTCCCAGCCAGTTGTGTTGACCGAATCCACTGGCCGCCAACTGCGCCGCGAGCAGCTGAGCCTCGGGTGTAAGTCCCATATTAAGCATATTCATGTTAAATGGGTTCATCGGGGCCATACCAGCGAGCCCGGGCATACCCATACCAAGAGTCGGGCTTCCCATGTTCATGTTGAACGGCATTCCGAGGCCGTTCATTCCATTAAGGTTGAGATTCCCAGCGTCGTCGTTGCCACCGAACCTGTTCGGAGATGCATTAGAGAGCGCCGGGCTCCTTGTCCCAGGCCAGCCCCCTGGTCCACCACCAAAACCATTATTGTTATTTCCACCGACATTGCGAGGTACGCCACGGCCCTGACTTTGGTTCTGCCCGATTAAATTGCCGTTATCGTCATACACGTTCAATTGAGAGTTATTGTCGTTGTTCCTGCCATCGTTGCTCGCGGGCTTAGGGCGGCGATGGATGGTAGGGTCACCCATGCGCGGCACACCAGGAGCAGCGTTCTTGGAGGACCAGTCGTTCAACTTGTTCGCGGCAGCATCCAAGTTCTGCGCACGAGTATCATTCTTGAACATGGGGATCAACGGCGTGTTAACCATGCTAGCCCAGCTATCGTTAGCAGGTACTGTGACCTCTCCACCACCAACGGCACCGGGCCTTGGTGACAAATTACCCGTAAACTCGGTACTCTTGGGACGGGAAACGGTGACCTCTTGAGCTGGAGCATTTTGTTCGGAAACCTGGCCGAGCTGAGACCCAGAAGTCCAGGCAGGACGTCCGTCAATGTTACCGGTCGTAAGGACAGGGGCTGAAATACGGTGGGGGTGAGCAGCGCTGCTGGCCTTCAACTTGGCCCTCTGTTGGGCCAGGGTTGCAGCAGCATCATTGGCACTCGGGGCGGCAGCAGACTCGGGGGATAGAAAACTCGAAGTACTGTCCAAGGCCAGAGAGGAACGGTTCCCCGGCGCGAAGTTGCGCACAGTTGGCGAAGAGGGCAAACCTGATTTGAGACCGGGAGACTTGATGGTTGCAAGCTTAGCTTCCATCTGACTCTGCATAGAGCCTGAAGAAATGTCAGCCGAACTCACATGCGGGAAAGAAATGGAAGAAATACCTCCAATCTGTGGGCTGAGAAGCGCCGTCATCGGATCTGACTTAGACATCTGAGTGAGGACAGTGATAAAAAATCGTATTTGAACTTGAGTTGAATGTTGAAGAAGACTATAAAGGGCGGCTGTGCGCTCCGCTTCTGAAAGAACTTTGAACCCTGAGAGCATTGTCAACGACGTGGCGATAGTAAAAGTATCGAGCGCCTTACATTGCTCAATAGCACTGAGTTCTTCTTTGAAATTGACATCCAACGAGGCGGCAGCCATCTCTTCCTGTGAAGTGGTTCAGATCAAAAGTCTTGAGAGAGTCTGAGATCACCTACAAGAGTAGTTTCATAATTCTGAAGAGAGTCGAACCACTGCTCGATAGCGTCCGCTGTTAAGTCGAACAATGAGAACCAAATTTCCTGCTGATTAGAAGGACGACTTGCCTTCGGGGCTTTGAAACATGCCTGCACCATTGCCAAGAAGCTCACTGGTGGGCCTAGTGCCTGATCCTGCTCCTGCTCCAAGGCGAGGAGATGCCGGCGGAAGTCCTGGAGTTCCCCTAGTGGAAGGACCCATAGACTGACGAGAAACGGCTTTACCATTCTCGTGCGGGCTAGGCGATGGGGTAGAAGGAGGTCGGAGAGACATTGGAATTTGGAAAATGTAGGGGCTGGAGTAGGTCTGCTGCTTTGAGTGGATAGGACTAGGTCTGTTCAGCCAGGATAACCAAGGAAAATTGGACTTGTGAGTCGTGGGTAGGTCCTCGACGTCGAGTCTGTGGACTATGCTAGAAACAAACTAGAAACACGAAGATTGTTGGAACGAATCCTCGAATACTGTGTAACGTTTGGTCTAGACGAGACCAGCGGAGCCTGCCGGTCTAGCGAAGTATGTGGTCAACGCAAGGAACGACGAGCGGACGACGGAGTTGACGAGCAAAGGCTACAATGAACCGTCTGCACCTGGTGGGAAAGGCGAGAGATGTGTTGGTCTTGTTGGTCGCTCTCAAAAGGAAACAGTGCCACACATCGATGCTTCATCATTACTGCATCACCCCTGAAACAGTCAATGAAACTTGTTCTGTCGGTCAATCAAAGCCGTCGTCCCCGCCTGGCTCTTGGCAACGGCCTGGACCTACTGCTAGGCGCTCTGTGTCTGTTTCTTCACTGTCGTTTAGGACTGTACGCCCAGAGTGTTCGCAGGCCGATGAGCTTACCGAAATAAAGGATCCGTGTACTCTGGGCCATCCCACTGAGACGTTCCTACACTCGTTTACTATCGTACGACGTTACTTGCTGACCATATCAAAGTCTCATGGCCCTTTTCGTTTAGCCTTTTATTTGTACTCTTAACCGCTCTTTATGGTGAGTAATAAAAACACTTCAGACATTCCACTCATTACTCAGCTTGGCCTTGAGAACATTGGATCATCACTTGCAGTGCAACAATACCTTTTCCGTCGTACTTGAGATGAGCAACCGTCAATTTGGGACTTCCTTAAATCCGAGACTCCTGCTACAGCAAAACGATATAGAACTAACCACCTGAATCTCAACAGGACACACCATTGTCAACTCAGAATTCGACAACCTAGGCGAGATGCTCGGACAGATGAACGAGCGGCTTCGCCAGGAAAATGAGCTATTGCGGCTCATGGCGAGTTCCTTGCCTCGACTAGTCGACTAGTAAAAACTACATAGTCACCTTCGTCGTTTGCTGGTAGATTAGATTCAGAATTGTTGAGATTTTCTACTCGGTATCGATATCGATTTCTTCCATCACTTGTTCCTCTGCTTATCTGTACACGGTACATACTCACCACCAACTCTGACCCATGCCTATGAAAGTCACATATGACCTCAGAGTCAGCGGAGCCGCTCGGAACTTGGCAATTAGTCAGCCTATCAACAAGTAATTCCGCTGACAACAATGACAAATTTGCCTTCCCTGCCTGCGACAACGAGCTCGTTACGCACTTCAGCGTCCAGCTGGTCCTCCTCAACGTCGCTACCCAAAAAGACTATAGCCCTATGGCTCAGTCATACTACTCAAGTCGTGTGACGACCCCGGTCGCCTCTGCCTTCGATCCGGTTTCCATCATGAGTGGTGAGAAGCATCTCCGGGCTGAGGACGTGCAGGAGGCATATATGGTGCAGAGAGACCGGTGAGCAATCGTATAGAGAAATTATGGCCGTTATTTGAGTCTTACACCACGTATTAGTCTTGTTGGTGCTATCGACTCAACTAAGAGCATTTTGAACGACATTAGCAAATTTAACAAGGAGGAATGGGTTGTTCGTTATCCTCAGCTCAAGGAACATCCAGCAGAGGGTTCTAGCGAGGAACCTGCTTCAAGTCAAAAGCGTCGTAGAGGAATACGTCGATCTCTATCTTTCGCGGACGACCCATCATCTCAGACTGATGTGGTTCTCAAACCCAGGAAGAGCATGACTCGTGCTGTTACTCTAGATTCTATTGTGGATGCTCAGGATGATGATGATGGTTCAAACTCTTTCGACAAGGAAGACGACTCGCAGCGGCTCCTCCCATCGTCGGACTTCCATGTCCTGCGACTGGACCTCAAGCTTGGAGCATCTGGAGCGTCGAATTCAGCTGCCTCCTTGGTTTCTCAGCTCGAAAAATCATCAATCGCGAACCTCATTGACGACCGCATCACTTCTTCACTAAGCCACATCGACAAAATCCGTCAGCGCGTCGAAGACACCTCGTCCAAGGTTCTTGTCACTGGTGACTTGAACGCTGGAAAATCTACCTTCGTTAATGCTCTCCTTCGCCGCGAGGTGATGCCTGTAGACCAGCAGCCTTGCACGACTGCCTTCTGCGAGGTTCACGACGCCGCAGAGAATCAGGACAAAGAGGAGGTCCATGTTACAAAGGAGGGCGTGACTTACGACATCAACGATGAATCGACCTTTGTTCGGGGTGCCATTGCGGACCTCGAGGATATCGTCGCTGGCAACGAGGAGAAGCAGCAGATGATCAAACTCTACCTTGCCGATACTCGGGCACCTTCGGAATCCCTCTTAAACAACGGTGTTGTGGATATCACCCTTATCGACGCTCCTGGCCTGAACCGCGACAGTCTCAAAACGACTGCTGTGTTTGCTCGTCAGGAGGAAATTGATGTCGTCGTCTTTGTGGTCTCTGCCGAGAACCATTTCACGCTCTCCGCTAAGGAATTCCTTTGGAACGCAAGCAACGAGAAAGCTTATCTCTTCATTGTTGTCAACAAGTATGATCAGATAAAAAACAAGGAGAAGTGTCGACGACTTGTTCTCGAACAAATCAAACAGCTCAGCCCTCGCACGTACGAAGATGCTCAAGACCTTGTTCACTTCGTCGATTCTGCTGCCGCCCTCCAGCCTTATGCCGCCAACCCCGCTTTCGATGACCTTGAGTCGTCACTCCGTTCTTTTGTCCTCGTCAAGCGTTCAAAGTCTAAACTCCAGCCCGTCTCCACCTATCTCTCCCACCTTCTCTCTGATATTCAGCTGCTGGCCGGCGCAAATGCAATCGTTGCCGAAAACGAGCTATACGAAGCGCGCGATCATCTCGACCAAGCCAGGCCGGTTCTAGAGAAGATGAAGAGCGGTCGCGACGCCCTCGAGACTGGCTTAGAGAACACGGAGGAAGAGTGCACGGATAAGGCTGCTTCCAAGACCCGGGCCATTCTCGCTGACGCTCTGGAACGCGTTGGTCAAGGGAAGCCCGGAGTCGACAAGCTCCTTGTCCCTATGCCATCATACTCCGGTATCCTTGGAATCTGGGACTATGCTCGCGACGTTCGCCGGGCCCTTTTGGCCAGCTTAGACGCGGCTGTCAAGCTAGCAGAAGATGAAGCGCGAGTTATCACGAGTGCTGGTGTCCAGACTGTCAAGGACCTCGGCGAGGTTCATCTTCCTGAGGGTGTGGAGAGAAGCCGACGTGTGTTCATGCCTGAAGCGATGTTCAGCGCCGTCAGGCGGGGCGTGAAGGGCCAAAAAAACCGTCGGTCATCAAATGGTACTGTTGTCGCTGGAGGCATTTATGGCCTCGGTATCGGACTTGCGCAGCGCCCGGATATGCTCGAGACGACATTCTCGGACCTCTTTGATGTGCACCACCAGATCTGGCTTCACTTTGGCGATGGCTCCATCAAGGAAGACGAAGCGTCGATGTCGTTGGTACCGAGTGCCCTGAGTGTCATCAGCGTTGGTATCGGCGCATTGACCATGGTCGGTAGCCAGGCAGTTGGAACTCGAAGTCTCCTCGAAGGTATCCTCCGTATTACGGATCTCTTTGGCAATGAGTCGACTCGTAAATGGGCGGCACCTGTTTTAGGTGCAGTCACTGTCGGCCTGACTGCCTACTTGATTTTGGAACTTCCAAGCTCGATTCCTCGAACAGTTGGAAGACGCGTTCGTGCCTCTGTCACCCGTAAAGACGGAATATTGGAAGGCGAGTTGTTTGTAGACGTCCATGCTGAACGTGTCAGCAAGGAGACGAGAAAGGTGCTGAGGTTGGCTTCATGGGATTTACGGGAGCGCTTCAGGAATGCGATGGAAGAAAGGAGCAAGGAGGTTAAGGGAGCTGAAGAGATGGAAAGGAAGGCGTTAAGAGCAACGAAGTGGTTCGGCGATGTTGGACGAAGAACTGAAGAGATCCGGGTCAACGCTGAGCTGAAGAATTGAACTATCAAAGAGGAGATCCTCCAGGCCTATAACAAAGACGACAAAAGTCGTATCTTACAGCCGAAGGTTGATCTAGGATGCCAAAACACCACTCAGTAATTTTGATTCCGGGTGCTTTCAATTTCTGTTCATTCCGTGCTTATGCACACGGTTTTCTCATTCCTTCTTTCGTCGTGCATAGTTCCCTCTCTCGACTTCTACTCTTCGCTGGCACTCATTCTTATAGGCTCATAATCAGATAGACGATAGCGTCATGTCATAGAAGATGATGCCTTTGCATTCACACAACTCATATATGATTATTCAACCCTTACATTACTCTCCCATGACTTCTTTCTCCTTTTATTATTGACGTTCTGCACATGACCATTCACGAAATGTAATTTTATTGATTGTCAGAGTGGCTTATCCATTGATATTCTTTTTTTGTACTTCTACCACTACCGGAATTCACTACGGCTTTGTAAAGTGCGCGTGTTTCGCTAGTCAGTACTAGTTCAGTCGATGACACAATTTTGCGTAGTGGAGACCGATCCCTCCATGGAGTCAAGTCCCTCTACTATAGTCTTGTCTACCGTGTAGGGAACGAGGATTTTGTCATAAGCTATTCAGTCGTCCTTGTGACCGTCATGGTATATATTACTTAAAATTGCTCATATACATACTTGCGCCTCCGAAGCAAGAGCTTTTTAACAGAGTTAGAAGGGTTCTTGTGATCAATAGCATGGGAGTGTACTCTTGAAGGTGAAATAATTGAGCGAACATACGAGTACAAGGGCAGGGAAATGCTGAAATGATCGACGGAGGCTCGACGACAATATAATGTTAGTCTACTGTCAGTGGTAACACGCGTACGGAAACTAGAGAGTGGCCGTGAGGGGAAATTTAACGCCGAGTAGATATAGTGCGATGAATTGTTGTAGTATAATAGGTGTACTAAAAAAAACCAGGAAACCGAAGAAGGCCAGATAGTCCAGAACGTGAGGTCAGCTGGCATTGTCAATGAGGGTATTGTGACCGCTCACAAACCGCAAGTGGAATTCCAACAGGAATTTAAGAATTCGATCGCGAGAACGCGACGCGTCGAACTCGATCAAAAGGAAAATCCTAGTGCCATCAAGAATTGTTCCTCCCATCAACTTTCCATCCTATATATTCCAATGGAATCCGAAATTCTGGTTGACGTCTTTATCCCACCATGTCACCGCAAGAAGAAACCCCCTTTACGATTGCTGTCTCTGATGATCAGGTCTCTCTGTTGAGACAGAAGCTAGCTTTGACAACCTTCCCTGATGAACTTGACGACGCAGGCTGGGACTATGGGGTACCTCTCGCTGAGGATCAAGAGGCTTGTCAACCGTTGGAAGAATGGCTTTGACTGGCGCAAACAAGAAGCTGTGCTCAATGCCGACTTACCTCAGTTTACGCGAGATATCGATGTTGAGGGCCACGGGATCTTGAATATTCACTATGTGCACAAGAAGAGCGAAGTCAAGGGCGCAATTCCCTTGTTGTTTGTTCACGGATGCAAGGAACCCACTAATCTACTCTACCCTCTTCTTATATTTTTAAATGTAGGGTTGACATGCTTCATCGAGTTTCGGAAGGTTCTGCCTCTTCTCATTGGGGCTTCTCCAGACCACCCTAGTTTCCACGTAGTAGCACTTAATCTTCCTGGATATGGATTTTCTACCGCACCTTCCAATAAAGACTTTGAAATCCCCCAGTACGCTGAGGTGTGTCTTCCATGTTCACATATCAGTCTTGTTGTAATAATGCAACATCCACTGGTAGGTTTCCCACAAATTGATGCTCGCACTTGGCTACGATGAATATGGTACGAGAGACACCCTTTTATCTGTCCAAATACTCAATGGCGTGTTGTATCGTAGTTACTCAAGGAGGTGACTGGGGAGGCTGGGTGTGTTCTCAGAGTGAAAGATATCGATTTTGGATTGATTTTCAACACGACTAGATCACACGCAAGATAGCAGCAGTTTACGGACCCAAACAAACTAAGGCATGGCATACCAATTTCCCAACGTAAGCCCTCTTTAGACCTTTCTCCCTCATGAATCATCTCACTCTTCTTTTTTTTAAATAGGTCTGGACCTCCTACGATAAGTCGGCCACTACTTTGGCTGCGTCATGCAGTCTCGGGTTTACCTCTTCTCGCGTACAACAAAAACGAGAAAGCAGGGTTTGAACGCACTGCGTGGTACCGACAGTGGAGTAGTGGGTATTATGCGGAGCAGACCACGCGACCCCAAACAATCGGTTATAGTTTAGCTGACTCGCCTGTTGGATTGCTTGCGTGGATTTACGAGAAGCTCGTGGAGTATACAGACAATTACAAGTGGGATGATGACGAAAGTAGGATCCTTCTATTCTTGGTCTTGCCAGTACTCAAACTTAACAGTCCTTACTTGGATCTCTGTCTACTGGTTCTCACGCGCTGGGCCAACGGCGTCGATCCGCATTTACTATGAGGCCCTCAAGGGTGCAGGTGGTAAGGACCTGTTCAGCGTGGTTGTCCACACCAAGATCCCTGTTGGATATTCGCATTTCCAGAAAGAAGTCGCCGTTCTCCCAAGATCGTGGGTATTCCTTGTTTGGTGTGGGATGAAATTGGTCTAATGGTCCTCCTATTCTTCTAGCTGGACACGTGTCCCTAATCTGGTTTTCGAAGCGGAGCATGATGAGGGTGGCCACTTTGCTGCATATGAGAAGCCCGAAATTCTTGTGGGAGATTTGAGGAAGATGTTTGGGAAGGGTGGAGGTGCGTTTGGGGTTGTGGAGAGTAAGAATGGCTATGACGCCTAGGTTTGAATTGAGGGACCTCAGTATGAACAGCTATTGTATCAGTATCTTTCGATAATGATCTTTGTAACGGATGCTACTAGCAGCCATGTTTCTGTCAGCGATTCAGTCTAACACGAGTCGTTGGAATTTCAGGCACATAGTCAATCATCTTTTCAGAAACATTCAAAATAATTGCGAAATCTGTGAAGGGAAAGAGTCAATCCCATACTTGGATGTCAGAACCATCAGGCTATTGGCAATAGTAGACCGTATAATACCATTAATTCCATCGTGAGAAGAAAGAATTACGAAAAGCAATAATATATTTTTTTTAAGGGGTGTTAGTGGTTGGGGGGTCCACTCTCGGCCCATGACAGTTGTGGTGTGCTGCCAAGGCACAGTAAGCAAACAATCCTGTTTCTTATGAAAAGCTTCAGTTACAGTGCGAATCTTCAGTAAATCATGCATTACTCTGTCAGGATCAGATGGAATCTTGTCAAGAAGGTAGTGGGCTGAGTGAGGTCATTGATTGTTGAGCACCTTGATTGCTCAGGTTGCTTTGCTGTTGCTGCCTAGTGACGCATCAGCAAAAAGTCGCTGAGATGACTTGGGAAAATATAGGTACTCATGAGATACTAGAAGTATATGACAAGGGGTGTGGCATCGGACATTAGATCTTGTTCCCATTTTGGAATAGTATGGCTGACGCTTCGGCACAAGCTCAATTTAAACTCAGAATACATGTACTCAGATGATGTCCCAAGAATCTTAAAAGAGCAGAGAGGCAATATTGTGTACAGAGTATGGGATATCAGTGGAATACATCTATGGAACATGATTCTTGTCATGATTGTGGAACTGGTAAGGAGATAGGTATAGATTGAGGGTCTGGATGCTGAGGTAATTGTCGAGGTCTGTGAGGAGAGTCACCATGAGCATCATGGATCTGTGGCAAGAAATGTGACCACCGTGCATCATATG
Organism: Termitomyces sp. Mi166#008; assembly: GCA_018857285.1. NCBI lineage: Eukaryota > Fungi > Basidiomycota > Agaricomycetes > Agaricales > Lyophyllaceae > Termitomyces > Termitomyces sp. Mi166#008. The sequence continues at coordinate 80,738 of JABAKA010000021.1, forward strand.
TGCTTGTTATAGCAAGAGAACATCCAATAAACTCCTCTGGAATGCCAAGTTTTGATTCTTCCTCTGAAGTAATGGATATTTTGGGTGAAAGATTGTCAATATTATTTGGGCCCAGCATTAGCTCCCAAGATGGATGGCGTTCCTGTAAATGATGTTTCAGATTGTATTTCCAATGGATATCATTACAGAATTTGCATGCAATAGGAGTGTTGGTACAAGGCTTCTGTTTAGATATTTTTGATGACTGGCCACAGAGTCCACAGGGATATCAGTTGAGACCTAGAGCCTTTAAATTGATTGTGTAAATTATAGAGGATGCAAGTACATACAGTTCCTGAAGTTTCTCCATTTTCTGGAATGCCTCTGAGTTTTCAAGGAATATGGGTACCTATGTGATTCTGCCAATTAGGCCCAGAGACTTGACAGCAACAGATGTTACATGACTTAGGTGCATTTGCCAGTGAAGGAGCTGCAATGTTCATAGTTGAGTGGTCTATAGTTGTGGTCTCATCTACAAAATAAGATGAAAAGTTCAATAATGTTAAAAGAAATGCTTACTGATGTTTTTTCTGTAGGGGAATGCACCACCACAAACTGTGCCAAAGAGTGGTATTTTTGACAGTGTATCTTCATGATTTTGTACTAGTTCATAGAGATGAGATTCAATGTTTTGTAAGTCAGTTTCTGTGATTACCCATGTTTTCTCCATTGTACTTGGCAGTAAACCAGGTGTTGCATTGAGTTTATCTGCCTGAGATGATGTGTACATTGTGGGAGGCAATGGGTATGCTAGCCAATCATTGACACAGACATTAAGATGATGAAGATGAGTAATTGATGTTGGCTGCATAGCACAAGACTTGGCAGTATTCAGCTTGATAAACTGAGAATTCCAAACCCATGACAGCATAGGAGTCTCTTGTAAAGTAATATCAAATGGAATCAGAGAAAGAATTGTTAGAATTCTCCATATGATCATCACATTACTCCAAGTTCATCATTTAACACATGCTACTTTTGCTTTACAATCAC
>JABAKA010000022.1:0-79157 GCA_018857285.1 Termitomyces sp. Mi166#008
ATGTGAATAAACTGAATAGAAAGGAATTAAATGTGAGACTGAATAGAGACACATGTGAATGAACTGAATAGAAAAAGGATCAATAAGAAACACATGTGATAGAAATGAATAAAAGAATACAATCACATGTTTAGCCAATACAAATATATGGCATGTGATTGTAAAGCAAAAGCAGCATGTGTTAAATGATGAACTTGGAGTAATGTGATGATCATATGGAGAATTCTAACAGAAGTTGTTGTTTGATGTGCCATCCTAAACTTTCTTGATCTCCTGATATCTTACTATATATGTATTATCTCAATAATCAATATGTTTTCTTGACAATGTGCATAATGTGCATTCTTTTCTTTGAAGGACATATATTGAAAATCTTCTGTCAATTCAGTCAAGAGGTTTGACCTCTTCAACTCATCACCACCTGACTTCATGAGGTACTGACCTCTTCACTGCAGTTCCTGTCCACCCTACCAATGTCAAATGTCAAGTTCTAAACCAGATCCAATCAGGATCTGAGCTTTGAGAAGAGGTGTGGTCAACATTGTTAGAGTACCCCTGGTCCAGTCCATTAACCCTCCTAAAGTCCCATCAAGAAGCATATACCAAACTGCCAGCAGTGGTAGAATAATTTCATAAAATTAACTTCTTGTATTTTCACCTACTAGTCCAACTGTAAGAACAGTCTGATTCTGATTGTGTGAACAATGCAAGATAGTTCTCTCATAACTTCAGGCCTTGAAAATTTACCTCCTTGAGTCCGTCCAAGCAATAGATTGCTTTCAAGCCACCCAACAATGGAAGATAGTCATCCAATGACAGAGATAAGAATGTAAAGTAGAGTGCAGATGGATATACTTTTGAGTTCTGACAGTGTGCAAGTAGATGATTTTGGTGAATGTTGTGCTTGGATGGAGCTGACCATGACCATGAGTGGGGTTATGATGCCTGCTTCAAGTTTATAATTAAAAGTCTTCAAAATTCAAGTTGTTGTAAGCAGAGATGATTTGCCAGTCTGTGTTATCACAAACAACTATGAATTAATGGGTTGCTAGATAAGAAGCCTGAGCATAAGTGGTAGTTGAATGTCAACAGCTAATCAGGAGGAAATATATACCAAATCCTGATGTAATGTCATTTGTCCAAGAATTGAGTTATTCAATGCCCCGGCAATCAAGCAGCACTATAATCTATGACACACTCTAGCACATCAACTCGCTTCTATACCCCACTTACAAAAGCTTTCAATTCTCTGGACTCGGAGATTTGTTCCAGTTAACATGAATGTATACTAATTCCCACCTACCAAACAAAAACGCGGACTCTGAAAATGAAATGACGGACGGACTCGCAAAAATCAATTTCAGCTTCGAATGCAAGTCCGCGTCCAACGACATGTACATATAGGCTCGGGGACGCCTGCGAATCCGACTCGTCGCGGTGTTGGAAAAATCCGAGTCGTAATGCCGTCACTGAGGCACTATCGCCGTTCTACTCCGAAACTATGTATATGGGGACTCAGGAATATACATACCCCTGCTCGGGCCTGGAGACTAAGGAAAGATCACGATGTCCCGGGAGTTGTGAAATTTGATGAGAAGAGAAGAAAAGAAGAGGGGGGGGATGCCGTCATGGGGCAAGTAGACCTGTTGAACTCGGAGGGTGCCGATTTATTAGAGGTGAAACGTTGGGCCTGAGTTTCTCCTCAGGGTACGTTTCTTTGACTTGGGGCAGAATAAAATGACGTTTATTAGCTCGAACGGGACAGGGTGTCTAGTCACGCGGCCTATTCTGAGCGCTGAGGATTGGACATGTAAAATTGAGCAGAGTATTATTAGACGCGCTCGTGGAGGTGGCGTGCATGATGGAAGGTCCTGAGAAATCAAGTACTACAATAGGATCGAGACGGATTTAGTGCGTATGCATTGTTTGTTTAGGGTTACATATATGTACTTACGTACCTCGAGGTGGCGCCGGAGGCCATCGTGACTCATGGTCCAGTTTTGCCGGGTGGCGTGGGGAGATGGATTTGGTAGGTGGGCCTGAGGCGGAGATGGAGAGGTGTTTGCAACATGTTCCGAGTTGCATGGATACCTAAAATAAAGATCGTCATGGGCGTGGTGGGTACCATAGATGGATGCGGATTGTCGGACAACAGTGGTCGCCGGTCCGTGTTATGTAGAACTTTTGGATCAGATGTACTGCTTCTGCCAGGTGATTTGAAGCCGATGGATAACACAAGACGGCGCATTATCACCTTCTGGGGTGACATGCCAGTCTATACTTTCACTCGGAAGAGAGATGGCATCTCAGTATGTGCCACTGCCAATCAAGGTCACTCCACGCAACGTGTTGACCCACGGTCCATATGTAGCATGGCGCAGTTTAAGAAAGATATTCCCGGGTGACTCACGCCTAGGGCTGGCACCGTGACTATGTATGTCGAAGGAAAGTTCCATTGAAATCCTGTCAGGCCCTGTGGTTCTAGTGTCATGGCTGGTGATGACCTGGCACATCACGGCATATGGAAAGGTGCGAGGTGCCCCTGGTGAGCTAGAGGCAGGCAGACGTATCTCTTGGCCATCTAGGAGAGAACCAGACTAGCTCAAGTAGTGTATTTAGTCCAGTTGTTGCAATTAAACGCTCTTTGGACGCGCCCGGCAACCAAGTTGATCTCCGACAAGGGATTGGAATTCCTGATGGCAGCTACGGCTACGCTCCGTGCTTTCATCCTGTCAACGCTCTTGTACTCCTCGCCCTCGTCGTCGGGCACGGCCCTCTCATATATACCCACCACCAGCGAGGCCGTCCAGGTCATGCACCTCGTATACCGCCCCACGTCGCCTAATGTCTCTGTCAATAGTATTCTTTCCGAGCAGGCACGAACTCTTTCACCTACAAGTGCCATGGCCCATACACCGACGACGGCGTCGGTGGCCACGTCGTCGACGGCTGCAAGCAGTCTCTCTGTCAATGGTCTACAAGATATTGCGCCTTGGGCCGAGCCGGTGAGTTCTTTCCCCTTTGTGTGGGGTTGGGGAACGAGAAGCTGATCGAGGAAACTCGCATAATCAGCCAACGCCCCCGTCTAGATCCTCTCGGTTCGCATTGCCGTCCAAGACGTCCTTCTCGACGTTCAGCACATTCCGCTCGGGGTCCTCGTCGACACTGCCACGACCTCGTACGTCCGATTCGCACAGTACACTCAGCACGTCCGAGAGCCAGAGCCAGAGCCAGTCTCGGCTGTCGGCAGACGACGGTTCAACGAGGGACAGGTCCGGAAGCAACTCCTCGACGGTGCTGGAGTCACCTTCTCTGCGCAAATCCAAGTCGTCTTTCCTCTCCAAGTTTCGCAGTCGATCCAAGAGCCGACCACGAGCCAACTCGAACGACGTCGAACATCCTTCTCTGCAAAAACCACCTCCAATACCAGACGGAAAGATCTTCATTCCGCCCCCACTCACTTCGCCTGAAAATAATAAAAAAGATAAAGGTAAAGATAAAGCGCAGAAGAAGAAAAAGTCGTCTGATGTCCGACCGCTGTCGCTTCCACCCAAACCCGAGCCAGAAGATGTGTTGCGGGAAATTGACCTGACACAATGGGGCCTCGAGGATCTATTGAACGAGGGGATCATTGGTGCAAGCGGACAACCCGCCCCGCGGCTCGACACGAGCAGAGAAGCCAGTTCACCCAGCAGTGAATTCGACTCGGGCATCTACCCCTCCATCTCTCTCTTCGACGAGTTCAGCGACCCGTTTGTTTCTTCGCACCCTACGTCCCTCGCTGCGAAACGGAAGGGGGGGATATACAGGTCGAGCCGGATCTCACCAAAGGACCGGCTGCTCGACAAGGTCCTCCCTGCGTCTCCGACGACCGAGCCGTCGTGGACCGCGCCGGAGAGCTGGGGGGTTGGGAACCACGATTTGGATGCGGAATATGAGAGTTCGGTGGATGAGGACTATGGGACGGAGGATCCTGCGACCAAGGCGGCTGGTACGGAACGGCCGATGAGTTTCGCTGTCCCGGACCCTCATGACCTCGAGTCTAGCTATCCGAGCGCTGTTATGATACCGCCGCCGCCGCTCCCTCCGAAGCGCGAGAAGAAGGACAAGGGCAGAAGACGGGTGACGCCGTATACTGTGCGTATATACAAGGACGATGACTCTTTCCATGAGGCGCGGATGCCGCTCGCGACGACCGTTGCTGAGCTGGTGCCGCAGCTCAATGAAAAGTTGTTCATACCCAAGCACGAGACGTATCGGTTGTATGTGAGGGAACGAGGCAGAGAGCGACTGCTTGGTATGACGGAAAAACCGGCGAACCTCATCAAGAGGCGGCTGGAGCACCACGGGTACGACGCAAACGATGGAATCATCCTTCTTCGAGGCGACAGACTGTCCTTCCTCATCCGGTTCATCTATCGGAGTAGCCTCTTCACACCGGTGAGTAAAAATGCTCAACATATGAGTTTTTTATATATACTCAGTCTCAACAGGACAAGCAAGTGACAATCAACTCCTTTGAGAACGTCGATCTTGAGGGGTGCGCCCTCGTCGCCATCCCCATCGCCGTCCACAAAAACGCCGAAAAGGTCGTCTCACTCAAGCTCTCCGGGAACCCCATGCTCGAAATCCCACTCGACTTTGTCCAATCATGTACATCCCTGCGCGACCTCCGTCTCTCCAACATGTCAATGAAAACCGTCCCCAAGAGCGTGCGACACGTAGCTACGCTCCGCAAACTCGATTTATCCTCAAACCGCATCGGAAACCTCGAAGACGCGTCCTTGGACCGGAACTCGTCCCTTGAGTACCTGTACCTGCAGAACAATAGGCTCGAGAACCTGCCCTGGTACTTCCCACGCCTGCACTCCCTCACCGTCCTCAACATCTCCAACAACAAATTCCGCACCGTCCCGTACGTCGTATGCCAGCTCGAGTCGCTCGCCGACCTCGACATTTCCTTCAACATGATCTCCGAGCTCCCCGAGGAATTCGGCAAACTCACCCAACTCAAGTCCCTCACCATCGTCGGGAACCACATCTCCCAGTTCCCCGACGAATGCTCGCAGCTCGTCCACCTGCGCAAGCTCGATTGCAGACGGAACGCCATAACGAACCTATGCGTCATGTCGATGCTGCCGCAGCTCCAAAATCTCTTTGCAGACCACAACGCCGTGCACGGGCTCTACCTCTCCCTCGGACCCTGCCTCAAAACCCTCATCGCCTCACATAACGAGATAACGCAGCTATCACTCGTCCCGGGCCCAGTCGGCCGACCATACGCACTAACAACCCTCGACATCTCCCACGCCAAACTCTCCTCCCTAGACCGATTCGCACTGGGCCACCTATCCTCCCTCAAACACCTCCGGCTAGACCATAATTCCTTCCAAAGCATCCCCGAGACCCTAGGCGACCTCAAGGACCTCGAGACATTCTCGTGTTCCGATAACAAACTCAACGAGCTCCCCCGGACCATTGGCAAGCTACAGCGCCTGACGGATCTGGACGCGCACAACAATAGTCTGACGCAGCTGCCGTTGGAGCTATGGAATTGTGCGAAGTTGGAAAAGATCAACGTCACGTCCAATTTTTTGGGGATCTGGCACGATCCGCCGTTCGTTGATCCTTCCTCCTCCTCATGCGACTCCATATTTGAGGGCTTAACGTCGACGTTGGCCCCGCATGAAGAGGTGCAGAGGAAAGCGTCGACGAGCTCGTTGACAACGAACAGCTCCAACTACCCGCCCCTCGTACACTCCCTCAAACGTCTCTACCTAGGCGAAAACCGACTCACCGACGACGCACTTCACCCCATCATGCACCTCCGCGAACTCCGCGTGCTCAATCTCTCCTTCAACGAGCTCCAGGATCTCCCCACGCGATTCTTCCGCGGGCTCACGCAGCTCGAGGAGCTGTATCTCAGTGGGAATAAGATTGCCAGCATACCGACGGAGGATCTGCATAGGCTTGAGAGGCTGAAAACGCTTTATTTGAATGGGAATAGGCTGTATACGCTCCCGCAGGAGCTGCAGATGTTGAGAGCCCTGACGAGTTTGGATGTGGGGAGTAACCAGCTGAAGTATAATACTAACAACTTTGAGTTTGATTGGAACTGGTACGTCTTTTCTCTCTTTTTTTCTACTGAAAATCAGGGTGCTCAGGTAGATGATCCTACAGGAACTTCAACAAAACCCTGAAATACCTCAACCTCTCTGGTAACAAGCGTCTCCAGATTAAAATCGAGAAGCGCCAGACCTACTATGGTCACGGACCCCCCAAACATCCCAACGCCCCCTCCTCCAATCTGTCGAGCTTCACCGACCTCACCCAGCTCCGCGTCCTAGGACTCATGGACGTCACGCTCCCCACCGTGCGCAACGGCACCGCCGATACCCCCGAAGAGATGGATGACAGGCGCGTCCGCACATCCGCCTCGACGATCCTCAAGATGTCCTATGGCATTGCTGATGCACTCGGGAAAAACGATACCCTTAATATGCTTGATCTGGTGCAGGAGATCAAGCCCAAGACGCAGAACGTCGGAGCGGTGTTTGCGATGTTTGGGCGGAGCCAGCCGCCAAGGCCTGGGTACCCCGGTGTGCATGCGAATCGACTCGCAAAGTACCTACGCGACCGGTTCGTGGGCAACTTTGTGTATGCGTTGGACAATATGGAGAAGTATGGAGACGCCGTGCCCGATGCGTTGCGCCGCTCGTTCCTCGAGATGAATCGGTGTCTGATTCAGGCGCTGAAGAAACCGCCTAAGGATCCGAGAAAAAACTCGATAGCGACGATCGACAGGGATTTCAGGTTCAGCCCGCCGGTGGACCAGGCGACGAAAGAGAGTGGCGCTGCGGGGATTGTGGTGTATTTTCAGGAGAAGGAGAATGCGAGGACGATGTACGTTGCGAATGCGGGGGATTCCCTGGCAGTTGTGTCGAGCCAGGGTGTTGCAGAGCTTGTTGCGCACCGACATGATCCGTTCGATCGTTCGGAGACGGCGAGAATTCGGACGGCGGAGGGGTGGGTCAGTCCTTCAGGTTTTGTCAATGGGATGGTGGACGTTTCGAGGTCGTTTGGGTTCTATCAGTACATGCCTGCGGTCAATGCGCGCCCAGACGTGTTTACGTACCATCTCACGTCAAAAGACGAGTTCGTGATCATCGCCGATCGGAGTCTCTGGGATTTCGTGTCCTTCCAGACTGCAGTGGATATTGCACGGACAGAGAGAGGAGATCCAATGATTGCTGCGCAAAAGTTGAGGGATTTTGCGATTAGTTACGGGGCGGAAGGCAGTACGATGATTATGGTCATTGGGCTTGCAGAGGCGCCGGAGATGGAGGGGCCGAAGAAGAAACCACAGATTCTGGATCGGCAGCTTGCGAGGCTTGAAGGGGAGGTTCCGGCTCCGGTTGGGCATATCGCACTTGTGTTCAGCGATATTAGGAACTCAACACATCTTTGGGAGGTTAATCCAGGCATGGCGACGGCACATAAAGCTCACAATGCACTGCTGAGACGCTTGCTGAGGTTCTGTGGTGGCTATGAGGTCAAGACTGAAGGTGACGCCTTTATGTGCGCTTTCCCCACTTCCCTTGCTGCCGTCTGGTGGTCTCTACGGGTTCAATCCGAGTTGATCGAAGTAGCTTGGCCGTTGGAGATCCTCGAGTGCGAGGACGGCCAACCCATCTACGACACCAGCGGCAACCTCATCGCTCGTGGTCTGAGCGTTCGCATGGGTATTCATTGCGGTTTCCCGAGCCCTGAACCCGATCCAATTACTCATCGGATGGACTACTTCGGAACCATGGTCAATCGTTCTGCCCGTATCTGTGGCAACGCTGCTGGTGGCGAGATCATGTGCAGCGCTGAAATCCTCCGCGAAATTAAAGCCTCAGTTTACGGCGAGACCGAGACCGAATATACCAGGAGCCAGCCCACCCAAGCCGTCGACGAAATTCGCCAAATGGGCTTGCACATCGTTGATGTCGGCGAAGTCAAGCTTAAGGGTCTGGAAGTGCCGGAGAACATCTCGCTCCTATACCCCTCCCATCTGGCCGGGCGTCAGAATTGGGTACCCGAAGGCATCACTGAGTCCGGTTCTCGAGTGCCTTTCAGTGTTGAACAAATGCGAGAGCTTGGTCTTATCTGTCTGCGTCTCGAGACGCTCACCACGTCCCGTATATTCAATACTATGCCGGAACGTAAAGGGAGCATACAAACCCTCAGCCTGGAGAACGAGATATCAGAACGTTCTTCATCGCTCAAGCTGTTCGGCGACCCCAACGTCCTCCTACCCCCCATGAATGCCCAATCTACTGACTCTGAACTGATGGCCCTACTGGATTCCCTGGCGACGAGGGTGGTCAACGCTATCTCAGCGCTCCTATCCCAAGCTCAACTTCAGACTCAACCACTCCAATCCCCACCGTCATCAAACAAGGATAGAGTCATTTCAGCATTGGAAAAACGTGGAGAACTCGATGAACGGACGTTGGAGCATATCCTCTCAGTGTTGAATACTATATAGCAATTTCCTCTTCATTTTCTCTCTTACTCGCTATCTATTCAATTTTGTTGTTGTGCTCGTACTTATATCCTCTCTTCCTTCGCTGTGCATTATTAGAATATCATCATCTGTAACTTCACTGTACGTATACATCAACATTGGCATGAATGGAAACTCCTTGCACGATCAAATAACTGAACTTTGAACATGACTCCTGGTGATCAGCTCTTCCTTAGACGAATGTTAGATTCCTTGAACGACAGATCGATATGTATGCAGTCCGTTCTATCGATAGTACAGGCATCGCATACCCAGCAGCCATTAGAAAGAAAATGATGTCCAGCTATAAGTATAAGATGCGATAGTGACACGATGATGCAAATAAGTAATGATGAATGAAATCCAGATAACAGTGGTGCACGCATAATCCGCGGGCAAAGAATGGTGGTGGTAGAAGGTTAATGAAGCGAGGGTGAGAAGTAAAAATGGCAGGAATAAGCGTGAAACGAGGGGTGGAAGTGAACAAAGCCGAAAATGCGTAACGAGTGTCTCATTAGAACCGACTCCCGACTCTTGGTGTGACGAGTCGTATGCTGCCGAGACCACTCTCTGGTGAGAGCGGCGATGGCCCTTCTTCCTCATCCTCCACCTCACCCTCTCCATTCTTGTGCCATAGACTCACGCTCTCCTCCCGATCATCGTCACCCGCCCCTTTAGGATATCGCTTGTCCGGCCTGCCACGATGGGTGCCCTGTTTTGACCCCGCCGACGCATCCTCATCCCAATCCTCACTCCTCGCAGAGTCAGTAACAGACGGGAACGACAGTAGAGTTCCATCACTGGCCGAGTGGCTATGGGTGAACACACCCCTCGAATCTATCCCCCCCGAGTTCTTTCGCGCCCCAGGAAAGCCCGCCTGCAGGCTCATAGGCGGGGCACTCCGGATCTCGCTATCATTAGCGAATCGTGATGCAGGCATCGTTAATGTCTGCTCTCCGGTGCTCTCCGTCTTCCCAGGGCTCCCGAACGGGCTTCCTAGCTTCATACTGCTCCCCGTGCTTGCCCTCACACTACTCGGCTCTCCAATTGCCTCGAGCTCCTCATGGTGCCCAAGCAAATCGGTGGTTGACGTCGTCGACGGAGGTGGAAGACCCGGATAGGGTAGCTGTGGCAACGGCGGGTATCCTACTGGTGCGGGTGAGCCAATTGCCCTCCGATGCTCGGTCACATGCGTATCGCCTGTCCCAGGTCGATCGTATTGGTGCACGATGTCCTGACTATCAAACTTGATCATCTGACGTTTGCCTGGGATCGGCGAGCCGTGTACCGACGACGTCGAGTTGATGTCACTGATGGGCATCGGCGCGTCGTACAGTTGATGCCGCTGGAGCCCGCTAGGGTGCTCGTCCAGAGTGTTACTTGCGTGCGACCAGGGCTGGGAAGAATCGCGGTCATAAGCAGAAGAGTCAACGGCCCGTATGCGACGATTCGCAGTGCGAGAGCTGCTTTGCGACATCCGGCGGGCGCTGCGAGCACGGATAATGCTACCCACTGCACCGAAAGAGCCTCGGAGGGCGTCCATGCCTGGGTCCTCGACGCCGAGAGCGTCTTTTTCTTCGACAGACTGTGTCTGAGAGCGAGCGGCTTGGAGGAGGATGGTAGACCGCCGGTCGAGTTTACCAAGGGATTTGGGGTCGATCTTGGACATTTGGAGGATGATAATTCCCACACAGATGACCAAGAAACCCATGACAAGAGTGATGATTCGATCTGCAGATGATTTGAGGCCACGGAAAAGGACCTGCGATGTGGATTAGATTCGAACTCACAAGAACTAGGATGGGTTGTCAATTGAAAACTTACGATTGTTGTCACCATAGAAAAAAACGTAACTTCACCAGTGTAAACTTAAATAGGATAAAGAGAGCACCTGAAAAAACTCACAGATAACGTAGTAGGTCGGTGTAACTAGGTTTAAATGAGCAACTCAACAACACATTTGAGAAGCATGGAAACGAACCCATAGCTAGATGGGGCGATACATGAAACTATTATCACAACTATGATAGAACATGACCCACCAGTATTAAACAGGGCAAGAGCTTTGTTTAGATAGTACACTTCCGTGACTATGAGAATATCAGAGCTAGCACAAAAGACATCGTTTCGAGGGGCTTACGAAGGGTCACCACGACAAACACCATCAAAAAATACATGAACCAATATTTGAACTGTGTCTAGTTCAGCTGCGTCTCACTTGAAGGAGTGGGAGTCACGCGCCTGATTATCACCCATGGCAGTTTGAACGATGGCAGCACCCAATCCAGTAGTCACACTGACACTGATGCCACCGATCATGCTACAGACCATGATATACCATAACATACTCTTCGTTCCGTATCTGATGGAGACTAGGATCAGTTCGTTACCAAACCAACCAAGCATTGGAGCTGACCTTGGGGCGAAGAAGATGACAATTATAATGGATGCCACAATAAGGACAGATCCCCAGGCTATGAAGCCTGGAGAAAGGAAGAGTTTCTGAAATTCGCGGATTTGACCCGGAGCACTTTCGCTTGGACCGTTGAGGGCAATTATGACGGATCCTAGCTATTTAATAGTCGTCGTACATTAAGGAGAAAAGAACAAGCGGTGCTCACTATACATAGACCACACCCGAGCCAGCCGAAAAATGTGAGTGTCTCTCTGAGGAAAATTGATGAAAGAATGGCGCAGATGACGACGGAAAGTGCGCCTAAGGGTGTCTTGGATTACCAAAATCATCGGTGAAGAACCCAGTAATTTAGAAAGTATGCGGCTTACGACAACAATGGCCTGTACGAACGCGTACGCTGAAGCAAGAGTCAGCATAACCAACGGACAGTCTAACTTGACCGATATATACGCACCGGCGAAGTTACACAACTCTCCCACAATCATCACTAGAGTTTCTCAATGAACTCAAGTTCGGATATCACTCGTAAGCTTACGCACTTATCATTCCGGTCCACCAGAGCACCTTGTTTCGACCCTCAGCTTCGAGTCCTGCCACGCGTCTAAGACACTCACCGATTTCAAGTAGGCAACACCCTCGCCTGCAACACCACCGGCTTGTGATCGGAGCAGTCCCTTCTTCTTGAATACAAAACTTGAACCGATAAGACAGCCACTAGTTATCGCCAGGATAATGCCAACGACCTTTGGACAATGATGTTAATTTTTGACATATTCTGACTCCCGAACTGCGCACCTTGAGGTTTTTGCCCGCAGAAAAGGTCTTAGTCGCAGTCGAGGAAGTCGCTGCCGCCGCTGTAGCCGTTATCGAGGACGATATTGAAGCCATAACGGACGACATGGGGGTCGTTACGAGACTTGCTAAATGGCACACTAAGGGTGATCATACTTAGAGTTGCTCATGTGGGAACTTGCCGAGTATTTCCTATATATGGTAGTACTGCGACGGCCATCAATGGATCAATGATACCCACTGTTTTGTTCTCAAGGTTCCATCGTCCTCCGTCTCAGTCCGTTCAATGGTCCGATTGCAAGTTGAGCTTCAGTTGCTTCATATCATTTCCCGTTGTATCCCTTAACTTCAACCCGTGTAGCTTGTCTGTCTTCAAGTCTTTATCGCTTCCATTCAGCCTTTTTGACTCCCGTGGGGCACAGCCCGATTAAAATAGGACGGGAGCCCAGCCAGTTTGCGCAGCCCGAGTGGGTTATGTATAATCTAGTCTGCTTAACATTCTGCTTCAAGTGTTGCGCGTAAATGAAATGATGTTATCAGCTGCAAAACCTTTCGAGTCTCGATTCTTCTATCTCCGCTAACTATCCCCAAGACCCACCCGCACTCGTACCTTGGGAGTAGCGTTCTCCTGTGTAGGCCCGTGCGGAAGAGGGTGGGACAACTTTTATCCAAAGGCAGTGAACAACATTGCCCTGGGATATCAGTGGGCGATTTCTGAGCACTGAACATCCGCCAGTCTTTTTTTGCTTTCCCTGTCAAATTATTCTTGATCCCAATCATACTGCATCAGAATATCTACACTGTCTATCTGTCGTCTTCAATGCCGAACGCAATACAGTGCCTTGGATCTTCACGCGTCATGGCCACAGATCACCCGAGCACAGCGTTTTTCACATGGTCGCTCAGGTCCATGTTTAAATTTGACCCAAGATGAATGAATAGTTGCTCACATGTGGCGGGCTACTGTTCTACGGTGCTCTAGTGCTATCCTGTGATATATCGAACCTCCTAGACTCGGTATTCGTTACAACCATCCGACTTTTCTGGGTTGAGATCATCATACCAGGATCGCCGCAGTCGTGGTCCATAATAAATAGATCTTACTCAGGCTAGCCTGGGACTTGAGTAGCGAATGCAACTGCATCTTGGAGCTCTTCGGAACTTTAAGATCCGCCAGGATCCACCTGCCATGAGCAACGCCGGTCCAGTGTACACTGCCTGTGTCAATTCATCAACGGTCGGTGTTGTCCTCCACGCCGTTGGAGTCCGGGCCATGGAACAGGCCTGTTACATCCTGTTACATCCCATTTACTGGCTAATAATGAATGTTGACGATGAAGCAACCTTCATGACCATACTCCCCACTATTCTTAAGACCTCTGCATTTGCCTCCAATCATGCAATCATTCTCCCGTCACGCACATTTGGGAACATCTGTTGAAATGCAGTCGCCCATTGATAACAATCAGCTCGCTACATATAAACTGTCATCTTGTGCGAAATGAATGATAATCAGACGGGATGCAGAGGCTCGCATCTAAATAGCTGTCCTATCATTTCTAATTACGTCCTGACTACGGGTACTATGACTTCTAAGTCTCGATATGCGAGGGTTTACTGAGCCTACGTATGTGCATATAGAGCGCAACAATAAGTTGCTCGAAAAACTAAGGAAACAGAGACAAATGGAAAGTGTCCCCGTAACCTGCATGACATGAGGGTTAAGGAACGATAAGTCCACCACCCCAGCCAAAGAACGAGGAAAGCAAGACTTCCACTCGTCGATTCTCATCGGCACCCCTGAACCCACCCCAGATGCGCAACAGCACTTTAATCTCTGTCTGTAATAGTCCTTGATCAGTATCTGGAAAAGCATCCAAACAGGAAAGGTGGTTTGCAAGTATATAGACCATACATAATGGGGTCTGGCAATGGCTTTGTAACCGATTGCGGCTGCTTACTAAGTGTACAGCCACCAAATTTCCGTGCCATTTCTCTCTCGCCACACTCTCTCGAGTGCGACGTGTTTAACCTTTTCCCCTGAGCATTGATAGCAATTATTTCTGGAGGTGAACACATTGCATATATTTATGTACTGTTAATTAGAAAAATCAAGCAAAATCATCATCAAAATCTGACAGATATAAACCAGCATCATCCTCGAACTGCTCCTCACTCCCGAGACCTATTTCCATACCTTCTGGTGCAAATTCTGTTGATGATCCGACTGAAGTGTTTGATTCTGCTGGTATGTCCTCCGGGCTTTGAGAAGGCTTGCTTTTTGGGCAGAAGATTGAGGTTTTGGCCCTCTACCCTTGGAATTTCCCATCGGTGTAAGGTAAGAAAAAATCAACAAGCAAGCACAGGAGTAGTACACATGGGTGGGATGGTCTGAGCAGTTTCATATGAACTGATAGTGTATATACCATCCTTTCGACGCGTCAACATCTTGTTGCCAGACACGTGTTACGTAAGCTAATTAATGATCTTGATGCGTACTTTTTTGAAGCGATTTCTATGGAAACACGCATCCCTTCCATGCCCAGTACAAAAGCTGAAACACGCTTTTTAAACTAATATCTAGGGAATGTTTAACTTTGTTTTCTAAATTTCCATCGATGAGTGTCTCATCAGATATATATTGAAGCGCGGATTGCTTTATCAAAAATTCGGTCTTGGCCAAGACCTAGATAATTGACTTAAATGGGCATCTGAGCACCATTTGCGTCTACAAGTTAGTAATAATATGCCGAAATTTGGATTTCTCACCAAGAGGTCACCTTTTACGGGAGAGCAAACATGTACAAACAAAATCGAACTTGGCAGGCATTGCCCAGTCGAACTGATTGATGCTCATGTTCTCTATCAAAAGGTGGTTTCATGAGTCCCAAAACTTGTCAAGTAGGGTAGTCTTCAAGGAGTCAGCTGAGTGTCGGAGTCAACACTGCTGTTATCTCCTCTCCTCTAACCCTTACATCACCTCCAGAGTCATTTAACAAGATACTAACTTCACTAGAAGCACATACAATAACAATGCAAATGAAAAAAAGATGAATAAGATTT
This sequence comes from Termitomyces sp. Mi166#008, assembly GCA_018857285.1. Classification (NCBI taxonomy): domain Eukaryota; kingdom Fungi; phylum Basidiomycota; class Agaricomycetes; order Agaricales; family Lyophyllaceae; genus Termitomyces; species Termitomyces sp. Mi166#008. The sequence continues at coordinate 14,823 of JABAKA010000022.1, forward strand.
ATTCAACATAACAGAAAACAATGCTGTAAGAAGCAACAACCAATGACAAGCCCATCTCCACCCACAAGAGAACATCATCCTATGTGTAATCCATCAGACAAGCGCTGAACTCGCTGATTCACCCGCATCAATGTTTTTGCAAACACAACACAAGCGAGCCAAACGTCCTCGAGACCCTACACAAGGCAGAGGTCAGTGTTCTCGGTATAACGAGCCAGCGCGAAGGTCATCGAATGGACTTGAAGGATGCGGCATTTGTAAAAATGCGAGACTCGGTCAGTTTCTATAAAATTAGATCCTGATGAGTATGTTCTAAGGAAACCATTATGTTGGGCAGGGGTTTATATAGGTTTTCGGGGGTGGTCCGTGCGTGCGGATGAAAATTTCCCCACCGGATCCGGCTATGATACCGGGCCGGAAACCAGCCTTGGTTGAGTCGCTGTTGTGAATATCCGTAATAATCATATACTGTATATACTGTTACATAGTACATGTTTTATCCTCTCAAGATTCCGTCTTGATGGATTCCTCAGCCTGAACGTTTCTAGGATCAGTCCGCCTCTGCCAAATGAATCGGTGGGGGACGAGTGAAGAAAACGGATCCTGTATACTCGTAGATCACGAAGAGCCCGAGGAGTCCGAATGCAGCTAGTATCAAATACCAAAGTGGTCGCGAAAAGAGTGAGAGGTCGCGTCGTGGGAGCTCGATGTTGGGGTTAGAAGGTCCACCAAGATGGGTATTGTTCCACAGGGAGCGAACTACGAAATCAGCAGGATCCGGGTTCTTAACCTTCGACAGAGCAGGATTCAAAATAAACGATACTTGAAAGGCCCTTAGAGAGTGAACAAAGTCTAAAGTTCGAGACTTACGAGTACGGTCAATGCCAGGAATGAGATGGAATCCATTGGAAGGAAGACCCGTTTCTTTGTCGACGAAGATGCCAACCGTTCCGGAGGGATGATCCATCCAAGTCCAAGCCCCTACACCCCCTTTGGCTGATAACGTGAAAGACAAATCCTGACCTCGAGTCATACTGATTTGTGGATCGAACAAGTGGGCATTTGCCAAGGATGTCGGAGTGAACTTGGTGGCGGATGAAGTAATCTTAAGCTCGTCTCTGTTTATTTGGAAGCCCACTCACAAATTGTTCATTCGCCACTTTCTTTCCGTCAACATTTGCAGTCACATTAAGATGCAAAAACACATCCGCCGCATCTCTGCCATTGGGCAATATGTTCGCTAAACCTTGGGCCTCGTATAAAAGAGAATTGTTGAGTGTCGGGACGGTAAAATCGAAAGACGTCGTGTTCAGTGGTCTCCCCATCCAATCGTACCAGGTTGCTCGAGCCGAACCATTCACGTCTTCCCAACGATCTGAAATGGCAAGAATTTGAAGCGTCTCGTTCGAGGCAGTCCAGAATGGGTATATCGTGACAGGCGCAAATATTCCAGCGAGACCATAGTGAAGCACTTTCCACCTTCCAGAATGCTCGATACTCGCCCAGCTCGGCGCCTGCCAGATGTCGTTGAGCTGCCACACAAGGGCCCCCAGGTTGTTTTCGCTCTGTCCGGCTCCGTGCCTGTACCAAGCCACTTGAGAAACGATAGCCATGGACTGGAATACCTGAGTGCTCCAGCACCATTGCGCGAAGGTCTGGTTGGTGTCAGTCGTACCAGGAGTTGGTAACCAGAGCTCGACAGCTACCGTCATCTCACGCTGACCCTCGGCGGCATTTGGATTGGGAAAAGCGAGAGAAGCTGCAGGTGGGTGGTGCTCTCTTGACATAACAACTGTCGAATTGAAAGAAAAGTCTTTGGCCGAGAGCAGGACTTCTTCCCAAGTGTAGAACGAAGGCATTGAGTGAAAGCCGAACTCGTTCACGAACCGTGAGACTGGGAATGATGAGTAGTCGAAAGCAACGCTAGCATCGTAGTTGTAACGCTCTGGGGAAATTTACACTTGAATAAACAGATTATTCTTGTGATAAGGAGCATAACACACCTGCGTTTCCATAAATTTCTCCTGGCGTGCCGTTATTGAATCTCAGAATATAAGGGTCAAGGCTGAGGACGCCTTTCGTCGTGGAACAGTCCGTATATGGAAGCTACAATGAGTTGAAAAATCAATCCCTGTGTTGAAGGAACGGGAAAGATCCCAACCGAATGTGTCTCCGACGTTACAATGCCAAATAAGAAGTCCTGGAAAAGGGTCACATACTGTGGGTCCAAGATCAGTTTTCTATTTCTGAGCCGTATATATACAACTATCGACGCACCTCGTCCAAGAAGTGTTTGCCGTTTTCGACCCATTGATTGGTCCATAACACGATTCCTTCAATCTCGTTTCCGCCAGCCCACTGTACAGCACTAGGGTGGCGGTTGACCCTTCTCACGTTCTGGCGCACTTCAGGCTCGAGATTCTCCAATAAGAAGTCGTTGATAGGATAAAGCGCGTCAGAGAAAATAAGTTCAGACCATGCCATGATACCAAGCTCGTCGCAAATATCATAGAAATCGTATACCCCACCTGCGACGGAGGCGGACGAAGGCTGGTATGTTCCACCACCCCAGACCCTCAGCTAAACAAATCTGAATGAAGAGAGGGTACGGTCTAAACATCAAATCCATGACGTACCATGTTCTGGCCGCCCTTGACAGCACTCTCGAGTAACCAACGCACTTGATCCGTCGACGTACGAGCATAGAAAGGATCAAATGGAATGATGTTGTTTCCGGACGCGTAGAATGCCTTGCCGTTGACCTTGAAATGCCATTGGTCTCCTGGCCAGATGCCACGTTCAATGTCTGCTTGGCTGTACATAGCCTGTGCAAGCTCAATTGTACGAAACCCAGTTCTCGTGACAAAGTTCACGATGGATGAGGAGCCGTCAGAGGAAGGTGCAGACAAGACAACATTCAGGTTGTATAACTTTGGGGTTCCGAGATTGTGCGGATACCATCTTTGAGGAATGGAATCGGGAATTGACCAAATGGCGGTAATCCAGAAGGTATCGTTGGTTGAAACGGCAATGTCAGTCATCTTGAAAGGCTTGGAGGTGAGTTGGAGTTCGGGGAATGATAGAATCAGGGAGGACTTTGGAATCGCCACTGCAGAGCGGAGTCCGAGGGTAACGTTGACGATCCAGTCAGCACTCTGATTAGGGCGTACCGAGAAGTTTTGCCCTTGCTTGTAGATGTCGATAGACGACTCCTCGACGAATATGGGACCAGCAACATCGTCTATGCTGGAAGCAGGAGGTGATACGGGAGGCGTCCCTGTTTGAGGAACTGATTCTCCGATCGAAGGGGAGAGCGTAACAAGATACGCAGGTTTGTATATTCCAGCGGGTACAAAGGCTGGCCCCTGTTCTCCTAAGTTCATCTATATGAAGATTACAAGCCCGGAACTCACCCAATCCCATCCAAAGTCAGATGCCACCTTCCTAATCATCGGCCAAATACCAGGATATTCGAACTGGAACGAGAATTTGCATCAGTCAGGGAAATAGGACTTCGTACAGCATTGCGTACTCCTCCATTCCCTGGGAACTGCTCCACATCAGGTCGAGTGCTGACATTCAGCGCGTAGAAATATGCCGATTCAAACGCTACTGTGAGATTGTTGTCGGATGACGACGGCGCAGAGATGGCTGTTGAGATGTCGAATGTATACTGCCTAAACTGGTTGTTAACCCAGGCCACGGGGTGACCGCTGACAGTCTACCCAGAACAAGCATGAGGCCAAGGCAAAGTTGCTCGTTCATTCTACTCACAATGTTGGCAATTGTGTCGATGCCATATAGGACCAGGAGCGTCGTCGGTAGAGCGGCGGAATCCAAGGTACGCGTGAATGGCGTAAGGTCCGCTGTGTAGGTCCAATTATCGTTCACAATCCAGCGCTGAGTAAAATCTGTCGTTTTGTTTGATCCGAGGAGTGGGGATGAGGTCGGCATGGAACAAGCTTACCGTTAATTCCAAGCAATGGCTCTGTGATAATACCAGCTTTGAGCAGATCCAAATGTGCTTGCGATGGTGGACCGGCAGCAGGTATCTGGATCGAACCGTTCTGGTTCTTCAAAGTCCATTCGAGCTGAGCGACATCGAAGATTGCAGCGGAGACTCTCGGAGCTATACTCAGGAGCACAAAAGACAAGGCTGAGGGCAAAAGCATCCTTGATCCGTCAGGTCCACGAGTGCCTTCATTTATAAGGCGCTTCCGCCGAAGGGATGCCACACCATCAATGATGTAATGGTGGACGGTAAAAACGATAAGAAGGCGGCCAATGTATTCATAGCTTGTTAATCATGAAGGCGGCGGTAGGTAGTCGACAAATCACTGAACTAATCATGCACCGAGGAGGATAGAAGAAACTGGAATGGCAGCAGTCGCATTAGAACGCTGCCAGTGGGAAACATCGCCGTCGATGTATGTGGCGGAACCATGGCTCATAGCTCCCCTAGTAGGTACAACCGTTGAGTCTTCCCAAAAGAGGCTGTGTGAGCTGGTCACGAGAGCTCAGAGGGGTTTCGGGACTTCTCATGATCAGGGAGAAGTGCTGAAGACTTGGTCTCGCGCTCGGAGTGATGAGTGGCGAAATTGCTTTCCTCGTGACCGAATCTGAGATTCTTCGACCGACAAGCCTCACCAAGTGGGCTAGCTTTTCACAGGACTCGTCAAGACGTATGGACCACGACCTGTTCATATTACTAGGACTAATTTAAGACACCGATAACTCAGGCTTAATGACTTATTGGTATCGGTCCTTACCTTCTTTGCGACCTCTAGTCTAGGAGGAGAGACCGAGTCATACGGTTTGAAGCATTAAGAGGTCTTGGCTGAGAAGGCAAAAGTTGTAGAGATGTAAGAAATACGTTATTCGAGGGGCATCCTCATAGAGCCACCGGTAGTTCGAAACAATATCGACATCATCTATAATATCGTTCCCGTGCTCTACAATGTCATCCTGCGTTCCCTTTGAATATCCGAACTGTACACGACAGAACGACTTGGATTTTAGGGGCAGGGTTGGGAAAGGACAACCCACTCGGCTGTACAAGAAATCCAAACGCTGTAGAAAGATACTCGGTTCAAGCGCAATCCATGGCGCTCAGAATGATCCAAGTATGACATCCCCGTCCTGGCGATTCGAGCTCATTCTTCTCTGGCCTAACCCTTCAATCTCCAGCTGCACATCGACTCTGCGCATCCCTGCTAAACTCCGGACTCATATATCCCTTCCCCGGTCGACTCGAGTCCCGTCACCTTCGGATAAGTGCGCGTTTTAGAAGGGAAATCGTACGATTGAAATCCTGCAGCTAGACACAAAAATTAGGCAGGTGCAGTCTGGTTAGATCGCGAGGGATATGAGGAGATACCAGATATCGATGACTTTTGCTTAGCGCGTATGAACCAGCGGATCGCAGCTTCAGTGTCAAGTGAGGCAACTAGACATGCGTATTCATGACGAGTCAGAATTACTTTAACTTCTCGATGAACGCGCGCAGCAAGGTCGAGACCACGAGCTCAGCGAGTCATAGCGAGAGTAAAACAAGTGGGCGCATGTATGAACGATTCTGTAGAGAAGATTGCAGAAAAAGACCTCAGATGGGCAAGTCCACAAAGGAAGAATTTTCCTGGTATAGGCGCGTAATTATTAAAGGATCGCTGCGTAACGTCCGGAGGCCGATCGGATTCGAGGTGCTCTGAGGCGTTCTACCCGACGTGGTTTGGACAGCGAGAGGAGGATAGCTTGAGGGAGCGTAAGCCCTTTTGAGTGAATGAGAAAGGTTGGTGAGCTTGAGGGTCAGTAGAATGCGATAAGAAATGATTGGAGAGCGTAAGTCGTGCTAATTCAATTTTCAGTGCTGGTGAAGTAAGGTGCTGTGCATGAAGGGCTGTGCATATGCACAAGTGACCCATGGCTTAGCGCCCGCCTAGGTCTTACAAGTACCACTACTGCCAGTGATTGAAATCGAGTACAACATGCACTTCAGTTTAACCTGTGAGTATGTTTCAGCGTTCGATGTAGTACTTACTTGCCAATGTGTGCTTGTAGATCTCAGAGGTCGGGATTTGCCCCAAATCTTCGAGAGGGCCATGTTCCGTCATACTCCGCGTACCTTGTACGCTGTATTATCTATCAAAGATTCTCCCGACATACTACCTTATAAATTATCTTTGCTCGACGAAGGACTATATGCCCCCTCTATCATTCAATTGTGAGTTATCGCGTTGTACGATTTGCCACGACACACTGAAAACTGCCCAGCTCTTGTGAAGTCTCCGCTATTCTTGAGGTCAAACTCTTTGCAGAAGCCTCTAGACATGCCGACATCCTTCTGGCTCAAACGACCATGTGACTAGATCCTTCTATTCATGGCTCAGAATTGCTGGGTACGCTCTCTGCCAAGATTGTTATGCATATATTGAGCGTTTTTTCAGTATCCCTGACTCCTGCAGCCTCTGAAGTGATAGAACCTCCTGTCTTGGTTTTCAAGGTCAATGTTGATGCAAGTGATCAACCTAATACCCTGGCCATGCAAATGTCGCACGGAATTAAGGCAGTCGAGGTGAGGAATCTGGTCCATTCGACACTTTGTAGCTCAATCCCTTTCTGATTTTAGGCCATGAACAAACAAGGCAACATTGAACCAGAGCAAACTTTCCCCAATGATCAAGCCCATGTCGTGACCATGCAATCGGTCAAAGTCAATACCGAGGTGATTAAGTTTCTACATTTGACAAGTGTCCAGTCACTATATCCCATTTTCTTTTCCAAGGTTGCGGCTGCCAACAGTCCCAAGGCAAACAATCAGGGCAATATTAGATTGCAACAAAACCCAACCAATGATTCAGCCTCGGTCAAAGTTAATTCTAAGGTGATGATACCTTTGATCTACTTGATATCTTGCAGCTGAATTTCCGTTCTGTTTCTCAAGGTCTCGGTGGATAGCAGTCCAAACATCAATGTGCAAGCTCACATTTTTCCCCAACAAAATAATGATGAAAAGCCAGTTCATGTTCGGATGACCTGTACGTCCTGGTGAACATAGATGAGTGAAAAAACTCTAAACTTTGCATCGCAGACTTCAGCGGCCAGCACCTTCCCGATGCCACTGACCCAAGCTTGCCTAACCTGCGTCGCATATATGCAGTCTTGTCGAGCAATAATCCTGATGTCAGGCCATATGAACTGCCTTCTCTCGACAGTGATTCATCCTTGAGAATTCCAATTGCCTTGTAAGTGCTTTTCTGCATGAAACGTGATGACAGTCCACACTCCTTCCAGCTTATGCAAGTCATCCGCCACTCTCAACATCAAGCTTTTTGCAAAGTGGAAGAAGGGGAAGTTAGACTTTAGAAAAGGCCCTGCCGATAGCCTGCTTGCTCAAGCAAGTGTTCCACTGAACTCCATTGCTACTATGATTGAATATCCAAGTGTGTTTTCAAGTCTAGTCATGATGCACATGTCATTGAGTATGATTGTAGTCTGCTTGACATGCACTGACAAAAGATTGATGGATGATCCACTCCTTGTCTTCGAGGTTACCATGACTGATCACTTCAGGGCTGACATGGTTAAGACTGATTCTTGGGAGTCATTCCTCAAAGTCAACCATAAACTCTCTATGGCTCTCAGGTACATTGGCCTTCTTGTCAAAGTAGGGGCTGCATTCTCTGAGGTGAGCCTGCTTATAAGTTGTGGATTGTTGCTGATGCACTTCAACTGCCTACAGCTTAATCCAATTGCTAAAGCTGTCATGTCACTAGTGGGACTAGCTTATTCAGTAAGTGGATCCCAGTTGCTATGCAAATTAAAATTGACACATTTGGCAGGAATTCGAGACATTTATCATGCACAATGATTCCCTCCTTCAATTGGTTCAAGATGTAGGTCGAGCCAGCAAGCTCGTTGCAGACTGGGATGATCCAGAACTTAAAGAGCATTGCCCAAATCAACAACAGGTATATCAGGATCTCTTACCTGTTGTTTATCAATGCCTTTATTTCTTGTGGACACTCTCTCAGAATAATTTTGGTGTGTGAACTAATGTCATAGTAGGCATGTTGTTTAACCAGAATCTTTCAGGCAAGCATTTATCAAAGAAGTCGATTGAAGAGGTTTCTGCCTATCAGAAGCAACTTGCCAATCTTGTACAGCACATGAAATCCAATCAGCAACTGGATACTCAAACTGCAGTTTTTAAGGTCCTGGGCCAAGTCATTGCAATAAGTGAGTATTGGTATAATATTCAATGGTTAATGTATTAATAAGCAATAGATAATCAACTACTCATTGAAAAATTGCATTATGCAAAGGATGCAGGTCCTGGCACCTCCAAGGCCTGCTTGCCTGGAACACGCAAAGCTCTTCTTTTGCACATTCAGGAATGGGCTCTGAGCCCCAGCTCAGAGAGGTTGCTGCTTATTCATGGTGCAGCAGGCAAGGGTAAATCAGCCATTGCACATTCTGTTGCCAAAGGTCTTCTATCTCAAGGTCTTGCTATTGTGCCATTTTTTGCATTTAATCATCAAGTGGCAGAATGCTCTTCATCACAATTGATACCTACATGGGCCAAGAATCTCGCTGAACAAAGCTCAAAGTATCTTGATTATTTTTGTACTCTCAACAGTTCTCAGAGAGAAAGTCTGGATATACTTGATCAGCAAGATGCTTTGCTGATTAAAGGATTGGCTAGCTTGGAAAGTGGAAGACCTTTTGTCTTTGTTATTGATGCATTGGATGAATGTCCTCAAGGAGATGTCCATCATCTTCTTGAAGTCTTGCAAGGGCTAATCTCATTGCCTGATCTTCCATCATTGATCCACTTTCTTTTTACTTGCTGTTCTGAGCTAGAGATTCTTTCAGTCTTTTCAGACTCTTCCATCTTGAGCATTTCTATTGATAATGAAGAAGAGACTGCTGAAGACATTCACTTGTTTGTTCAGAGTGAACTTAAAAATATGCCTAGCATTGTAGATGAGGTCTGTGAAGCAGCTCAAACATTATTTGAATGTGCAGCTGTACTCTGCTGTGAGCTGACAAATGCTCAACAGCTGAAGTAACATCAGCCTGACAGGCCTTTGTTCAAAGGCTGAAACAAGCTCCTGGTATGCGATTATACAGCTCTTATCTGACTATATTAAAAATGCACTTGGATGAAACAAATGAAGCTTTACTTGGTCTTTTTTGTCATGTCATGGCATGGATTCTTCTGGTTCAAACTCCTCAGCCTCGCCAAGTATTCCAAGCATTTGCTGCTGTAATGTTTTCTGATGAAGAACAATTAGATGTGGATGAAATCATATTTATGCTTAGTTCATTGCTTAGTGGCACTACAGACAATTCTCCAATATCTCCACTTCATACATCTTTATGTGACTTTCTTTTAGATCCTGCTGAAAGCAAGATATTCTTTGTGGACCTTAGTTTTAATGTCCAAGAAGAACTTGTTTTGGCATGCTTCAAAGTTATGAATATAGGCCTTAAATTTAACATTTGTGATCTGCCTACATTTTTTGCTTTAAACTCAGAAATTAAAGATCTCAAAAATCAAGTTGACAAAAACATTTCTCCTCAACTTCAATATGCATGTTTAGCACTTGGATATCATATGTCTATGTTAACCAACCCTTCTAACACTTCTCATAGTAACAATGCAACTGTGAGTACAAAGTTATTAAAGCAAAGAATTATAATTAATCTGTGTATATAATAGACTAAAGGCATTGCAAAGGATATGAAAGTCTGGTTGGAGCAGAAATTTCTTTTTTGGCTTGAAGCCCACAGTTGCATGCAAACAAGACACTATGGTCCAGGAACAATACTTCCCCTTATATATCAATGAATAAGAGTAAGCAATATGGTATTAAATGTTATTAATCATTCAATTTTCTTTGTAGAAATCAACTGACAAATACAGAGACATGGAGATTATTCTTTGTGATTTCATGAGATTTGAAAAACGGTTCCATGAAGGATACCAACTATCTGCACCACAGATATACTATTCAGGTCTTGCATTTGCTCCAAAGAGATCTCAAGTTTTAAAGCTTTATGGCACTCATTTCTGCAATTCTATCACGGTTATTGGAGATCTAGATAATGAATGGCCAATCATTGAGACTCTTGTAATGCAAGAAACTTCTGCAATATTCTGTATTGCTTACTCACCAAATGGCACACACATTGTCTCAGGGTCAGAGGACAACACTATTAAAGTGTGGAATGCAGCATCAGGCCAGCAAGTTAGAGAGCCTTTTAGAGGGCACACTAATTTTGTCCACTCTGTTGCATACTCACCAGATGGCACACACATTGTCTCAGGGTCTCAGGACATGACCATCAGAGTATGGATTGTTGAATCAGGCCAGCAAGTTGGAGAGCCTTTAAGAGGACACACTGCTGCAGTCTCCTCTGTCACATACTCATCAGATGGCACTCGTATTGTTTCAGGGTCTTGGGACATGACCATCAGAGTGTGGGATGCAGCATTAGGCCAGCAAGTTGGAGAACCTTTTAAAGGGCATACTTATTCAGTCTACTCTGTTGCCTACTCACCAGATGGCATGTACATTGTCTCAGGGTCTTATGATGAAACCATCAGAATATGGAATGTAGCATTAGGCCAGCAAGTTGGAGAGCCTCTAAGAGGGCACACTGTTACAGTCTCCTCTGTTGCATACTCATCAGATGGCACTCATATTGTTTCAGGGTCTTGGGACATGACCATCAGAGTGTGGGATGCAGCATCAGGCCAGCAAGTTGGAGAGCCTTTAAAAGGGCACACTTATTTAGTCTCCTCTGTTGCATACTCACAAGATAACACACACATTGTCTCAGGATCTTGGGACAATACCATCAGAATATGGAATGCAGCATCAAGCCAACAAGTTGGAGAGCCTCTAAGAGGGCATATTGGTCATGTTGCCTGTGTTGCATACTCACCAGATGGCATGCACATTGCTTCAGGATCAGATGACATGACCATTAGAGTGTGGGATGCAAGATCAGGCCAGCAAGTGGGAGAGCCTATAAGAGGGCACACCTATTTTATCTCCTCTGTTGCATACTCACCAGATGGCACACACATTGTCTCAGGATCATACACACCAGATGGCACACAACACATTGTCCCAGGGTTAGGGGACAAGACCATCAGAGTATGGGATGCATCAGGCCAGCAGAGTGAAAAGCCTTTCCAAGGGCATACCAATTCAGTCTTCTCAGTTGCCTACTCACCAGATGGCACACACATTGTCTCAGGGTCAGATGACAACACCATCAGAGTGTGGGATGAAGCATCAGGCCAGCAAGTTGGAAACCCTCTAAGAGGGCACACCCTTTCAGTCACCTCTGTTGCATACTCACCAGATGGCACACACATTGTCTCAGGGTCAATGGATGGCACCATTAGAGTGTGGGATGTGGCATCAGGCCAGCAAGTTAGAGGCCCTTTAAAAGGGCACTCTACATCAGTCCACTCCATTGCCTACTCCTCAAATGGAGCATATGTTGTCTCTGAGTGTCAGGACAACAATCATGAAATCTCAGATCAGACACCAAGACCATCCACTTTAAACCTCTCATCACTTCATCGCAACTCTGATTGGCTCTGTATAGAGGATGCCACAAAGAAGTTGCATATACTTTGGATTCCCCATGCCTTCCAGCAGCATGTATTCTCTTGGCATCCATGTACAAAAGTTCTATGTTCAGCCTGTCAAGTCACTGTTATCCTAGATAATGCTTGCTTTGATACTGCTTGGACTATGATCAAAAACTAGTTTTGTTTTTCCTTTCACTTCTTGACTCACAAGGCTTTTTGTTATAGATTTTAGAAAACAGAAGAATCAATCCTCTTCATTTTGCATTCTGCACCTTCCATTTTACATTTATCCACCTTACTGTCTATTTTTGGTATCTGATGTCATAGTCTTCTGTTCATTTCACTCAAGGCTATGAAATACATGTTTTGAGGCCACTGCAAAACAGTCTCAGTTTCTGACCAACCCTCCATTCTGTTTCTAAAGTTCAATAGGAATCATCAAAACAATTAAAAAAGAAAACAAGTTAAATGTAGATACATGCATTCACTCATCAATAGTTTGTACATGTACAAAAAGTGTTGAAAACAAATATTGTGAGAATTGAGAATCATGCAGAGGAAGATGATGATAACCTGAAGTCAAAGTTTGTTAGTTAGGGTATGTGTGTAAATAACAATGCTGCATACCTTTTTCTAAGCATGACAATGGAGTACAATACACTGCAATGGGCTCAACATCCTCCTCATCATAGTCATCCTCAAGTATTGAGATGTGCACAAACACAAGGTCCAGCATTTCTTTACCACCTACAACATCAAAGGGCAGTTTGAGCGTCTCGCGCCAGATGGGATTGAACCCATTGTTCTGGACTGCACGAGTGCGCTCCGTGACAACACGTAGAGAAGAAGGTACAGAATCTTCTGGGGCAGAGACTGTTGCTGATGCTGATGACATAGTAGAGCCCGCCTGAAGTGCAAATGGAGGATGGGTCCAGTCAGGGATGTGTAGGGTGACTTGGACTAGAGGATCAACAATTGACTTTTCGATGACTTCCTGCCCTCTCTTGTCCTTGAGACGAGGAAGTTGATGTGCTGAGATGATCTAATTCCGACCGTTGAGATTTCAATCCAAATGCGACTTTATGGATACGTACCGTGATTTCGAGTGCATGTTTTGAGCGCTTTGACAAGAGTTCCTCGTTTCCCCGGAGTGCATCAGGCTTCAAGACAAAACCTGCTCGTCCGTTACGTTGAAACATGGCTTGATTCATAGTATATCCTAAATCTAGATTGCGAATAAGAATGTTCAGACATACTCGGTTCCCAGCGCAGAGAGCGCTGAACTCACCGAATGTCTGCCAGTTGAGAGCAACGACTTGCGCTCCTGCAGCCCAGAACCGATGCGGTTGGTAATTGCTCGAACTGACCCTCGTACCCTTCGGATAGATGCGCACCATATGATCTTTAGTATGATGAACCAAATCACGCATCGTACTGCTCGTCTTGAGCAGCTTATTCATCTTGTTCTCCGATAGCGAGAAAATATGCTCTGGGGCATACCCATGCTCCTTCCCTAAGCCGTGACACTTGACGCCGACGGTATACACGAGGAGGGACACAAGTTTGAATGACATCTTGACTTTTCCCTTTGTCTTCGAGACGTCAGTCGATGAGGTTCCTCGAACACGCCGCCACTTCTCTTTAAGCTCCTGCATTCCTTGCCTGATATCCCCACTGAGCTTCTTGGCACCACTTTCCTCTTCGTCTTCAGAATCAGAAGAAGTGTCAGCTTCAAGCACATCGAGTTCCTTCGCAGGACTGGCAGTCGGGCTTTTGGAACGAAGTGCCTCGAGCTGAGCGACGACGTAAAGGTTCTTAGCCTGATCTCACGGTGAGCGTCGATCAATATCTTTAGATGCTTGAGAACACTTACCTTCAGTAGGATCTTGCCTTTCAGATCCTCAGGGCTTGGAAGGACGCTAATTCGAGGTCGTCCTTCCACTGGCGCCCGGATAAGAGACTCCCCAAAGACTTCGATCATGATCTGCACAAGTATATCCTGTTGCTTCACGCTACAGTGTATCTCCGCCGAGATCAGGACAGGATAAGGCGAGGTCACAAAGGCATATTTGGCGATGGCACTACAGATATCGCGCACGGAAACCTTGGATGTTAACGTTTTTCCATGGAAAACGACGGGTTCAGTGTCGCCGTCGTATATGTCAACTGATGTTCTTTCATTAGAAGTGTCATGAGTTGCGATGAGAAAAACGTACGCTCAACGCTACGGCAACTGTGAAGGAGAGCACGAATGTATCCCTCGACGGTGCTGACCCCGATCAACTGATGTCCTACGAGATACGTATTGTGCGATGAGGAAATAAAATATTCGGATACAGGACGTGTCATGTCTTGCCACACTTCTTGGTTCTTCTCCGAGACAGCCGCATTCTCGGGAGATAGCAGGAACGATGAGAAACCTTCGAGAGTAAGAACCGGAGGCTGAATAGTGTCTGGAATCGTAGATTGAGAAGTATGTGCGTTTGTTGAGGGAGGTGGTGCATCTGAAGCGGGCGCTGAAGCATTTTCCGTTGATGTAACCGCTGAAGTAGTTGATTCAGTCCAAGAATATTTGGCAAAAATGGCTTTGAGTCCATCCTGGGTCAGCTTGGACTATTGAAGGACATGAGCTCGAGTTCATGAAAGAACAGTAGGTAAACTTGCATGTTGGGTATCCTTCATGAACTTCTCGAAAGCCGGAAAGTCGAATTTTCCACCGTTAGTATCGCAGAGGTCCTTGTAGATCTGTTCAATCTCGGGACGGCGCTTGAGAGTGCGAACGAACGACTGAAAACCGTTATAGTCCAAATGACCCCTGCTGGTGGGATCAGCATCCTTTATATTTGTCAATAAAAGCGAGATAGAATAAACGGTACTCAGAAAGCCTACCTTGAACATCTTCTCGAGCTCATGTCTTGTGAACCTCGCGTTCAACCTCCAGCATAATCTCTCTACCTCTTCAAGGCTCAACTTCCTATCACCATCCCCATCTGCACCCTTCCAATATTGACGTGCCCAGACAGTTTCTCGGACATCAACATTTCCGAGCCCTATCATCAGCCCCTGACGAATAGCGACTAGCTTGCGGACGGCCGCGTCCCACATGACGAAGGTCTCATGAGTATCCGCAACCATGTGTAGCGTCTTGTATGCGCCATCAAGAATGTATATTATTGTGAGCCAACGCTTTTCCATTCCTGGAGACAGCTTGAACTGATCCCGGTAGTATCGTGTGGAAGCACCTGAGCGGATTTCTTTGACCGTCTCCAGCGCAACTATATAGACTTGAATCACGCCTTCTCAATGCAGGGATGAGTATCACAAACCGGGGCCTGTTTTTCGAGACTTGTAGATGATGCAACCCCCATCAGGATCAAGCTGGAACAAAACACGTTTCTGCCTCTTCTCAGAGACCTTGGTCATCATTGTTCCTTTCAACAGCGCCTCTGGAACAGCAAAAAGACTCTCATTGTTCAACAACGGCGGCGATTGCGATGAAGGTGGGATGGTAGACATGTTGGAAAGATCGAGGGTACAGTGACTGCGGCCGTGGATAGTGAATGATGGAGCTGGTGCTTAAGACTTGTGGCGGCGGCGTGTTGACACGGGACTGTCCGTGTTTATTCTCAATGCGCGCTGTCGTCGACGCGGCAATTGAAACACAAGAATCAGATCGATAGATAGACACGCCCTTCTCACGTGACCAATCATTAGAACGGAACCCAACGGGGTTCAAGTGCGCTGTTCAAGTTGTGGCGAAAATGGAGGGAGACGTGCGGTTGAAATGGTACTAGCCATATAGATTTCGAGCGGGAAAAAGATCTAGAGGATAGATGACGCGTTGTAAATGGCTTCAGATCTTCAGCGGCCGCGGAGTTATCTTTGTCCAACATGAGACTCACTATAATTCGTGAGGAAAAGAAAACAATACCTCTAGGACTACGCAGATAATCGGGATCGAAAAGGTACTTACTGAAGGAAAACCTGCTACAGACGATGGGGGAAAGAGACGGAATTCGAATTGACGACACAAACATCAACCAAAATTTTTGAACCGTGTGACGATTATGCACTCAGACTCTTCTCTCAAAATTTCCATAAGTATGAACTCGCGGCAAGCGATCTTTTCAATGCTTGATCCTGCACCGCAAACGCTCCTGTTGAGCCGTGGTCTCTGAGATTCTGCACGTTGCAAATTTACGTGTGTCCTCTAATTTATAATACGTTGAGTTCACCTCTGCCGCTGCTTGCCATTCGAAGCTGTATTGAGTATATAGCAAAAGCTCCCGTGCTGTAACATGATTTGTTTGTTTCTAGAAACAATCTTCTAATTCCGAGGAGCTCGGTGGGTTTGATATCCGAGAATATTCACTGCCCATCTCTCGACCCATGCGGCCTGAGAACAACCTTCGTCAATTTTCTCAAAATGTCACACGATCAAGACGTTGAAGTAGCGGTTATTTGATTTAGTGATTTCAAAGAAAATGGAATACCCAGCATCAACGTAAGCTTTCATACTACTACCAAGCTATCCTAAAAGCCAAATTTTCAAGCTTACAACTCTCTTTATTCACAACGTGAATGGAAAACACAACAGCTTTCGATAGAGATAAATCTTCAGCGCTTCAGCGCTTGAGGTAGACTTGTAATGGTCACGAGCAGAGGGTGGATGACTGATCCATATTGGGTTTATGTCAGAAGCTCTCATCCGGCAGAAATTTGCGGATTAGGGCAGAAGGATACGCTGTACCCACGGCCACACGATACCGCCCGCCGAGGTGATTCAAGAGTCTCTGGCTCGCTTACGCCGGCCTCACTCGACCTCGTTGCACTCAAGTGTTCAACCACGTTCACCCTTTTCCTCTACTCGAGCGTTGTGGGCGAAGTCATATCACCATGAGTCAAAGGGCCCGCTCAAATTCCCACGACTCTTTGCGACAGGCCGTCAAACGCGAAGACATTTCCGGTAGCGAGGTGAAAGTGATCCCTTCTTCATGATACACCGCACTCATATATAGTTATAGTTTGACAATGGTGATGGCCAGACACCGTGTACCTTGTGTAAATTGGCAAAGGAGCCATGTTCGATCCCGACACAACGTATGTGGATCGAGTATTTTCGTATCCCACTTCTGATCAGTTGGAGCTATCATAGGCTCAGAGGATACCCTTTTGAGCCCGTCAGAATGCACTTGGTGCGCCGAAGCAGCTGGACAACAATCATAGCTAGGCTAACAATCTCGAATCTCTAGCAATCATGTGTTTTTCGATATCTGGAGCGCCTGTCTACTGACGGAAGAAAGACTTGCTGACTATGGAGAGTGGGTGAACACATGCAGAAATCACTCTCTGGATGTGTTGGAGGATTACCCAAGTCAATGGGCGAACAGTGTCACAATATCATCATGGGTAGCCATTGCAGTCGCGAGTAATTCGACATTGGATGCTGCAACTGCTCCCCTAGGTGACTATCTTCTCTCTTCGCAGTTGTCACTGATCTGAAGACCCCATAGTTCCCCGATCAACAGAAACGGAAGGAATAGCCGCAATCGTTGTCCCAATTGCGGGTGTGTTGGGCCTGGCAGCCCTTGGACTATTCCTCATCTATCTATACTGGATCAAAAGAGGTAGAAACGGCGAGTCTTTTCGCGCCTTCTTGCGCCGATGCTTTTCGCTCCGCAAGGCCAAGGAAATACGCCCCATGACTCGAAGTCGTCATTTCGAAATTGACTACCAATCATCAAATGCAGATGACTTCGTCATGGTTGGCGCTGGAGATGACTCGTTGAAGATGATGGAGCCCGAATATCGCTTTCCGTTCAAGAACGTTTGGAGAAACTCGCAAATCATACAACAGTTTCGACGCATTCCTGATGTAGTGCCCCACCCTTGGGGCTATCGTCCCGTGCATATTCGACCGAAGCAACCAGGCCGTCGTTTCCGCGTCGACCATCCTTCCGCTTCCAGCACAGAGGGCAGCAGCTCCAGTGCGATGAACTCACACTCGGGTACTGTTGAAGGCACGATTCCGGACACTATCTTTGAAGAAGACGATAAGAGTCAGAACCGTGACTCCTATTATGAGAACGAGAGGGAATCCCTCATATCGCACTCGGAACGCTATCATAATGAAGTATTCCTCATCTCGGACCGGCCCACCTTCACTGTCTCGTCTCATAGTTCAGAATCGCATCGGTTCAGAATTGTCCCACCCACGCCGACCGACTCTTCTCGCTCGCATGGGCATCTTTCGCAAGTGTTAACCCAAGTGGTGGTAAGCAACACATAGATTTTTGCCCTGCCCTCCATCTCTGACATCTCTCCAGTCTCAGCCACGACGCCCATTTGACATCCCACCGGCTCCTCAACTACCTCCTCCAGTACCTCCAGGGACTTTTACCCGTCGTCCTTCACCACTACATGATCAGGTCGGGCCTTCTCACACTCAACCCCCACAGCATCACCAGATCCCGTCTAGCAATTCTCAAGCCCAATCTGTCCCTCAGCCTCCCCATCCATCCCAATCAGTATCCTCTTTCCAAACTGATCCACGGGATCAACCGTTGTACATCCAACGTGTGCCTTCCACTCCACGAGTGTCCAATCCCTTTGACCAGAACATAACGCACGCTGATCCCCCTCAAGCTCCCATCCCACCTCAATCGGGAAATCCCTCACAGGCCGGACCTTCACAATACCAGCCCCCTCCTCCCAACGCCCTCCCTACCCAAAGCACGCAGCCCAGATCTTATCCTCGCAGACCCTCGGGCGATGCAAATGACCCTTTTCCCCGCCGGCCCATGGGCGCCCGTCTCCCTTCACACGTCACCCGCAACAAGTCACTCGACGGGCCGACGATCCCCTCCGGAGAATCCATACACATAACGTCCCCTTCCCGCCCTTCCCCTCGCCCCCTCACTCCTCACAGTCCTCATGCTCATCGCCGCTCCCTCTCCGGCTCCGGAGACGACACCGGTGTACCGCCCGTGCCCACGTTACCCCCGCCCCGCCCGACGCATGGCCGGACGCTCTCGTCAGAAAGTGTGACTATGGCCCCGGGCGATAGTCGCATGCTTTATCCGGGCCCTGTGCGTGCGGCGGGGTATACTGTCAATCTCCCTCCTGATGCGGCGGAGCCGCTTGAGGCCCATGGTCGGCCGTTGCCAAGGGAAAGGACCCATTATTGATGTTTCTCGGTGAATACTTTCTAGGGTTGTGAACTATCTTTATTCTGCTTTCTGTAATTGGATTTTGTGTGGTGAATGATTAGGACTGTGTCGTATGTACAGAGAGAGTGACTTTAGTATCTTCTAGTTCAACAGAAATCCGCGTTCTTGAAGTTAGACTTTTGGTCCTAGTGACCATGTGAAGCCGAAGGCGAGTTCATTCAACCACCTCTGCCGCTTTAAATTTCTCCTCTACCAATTCAATTTATACTACGTGACAGTGTTTCAAGGAAACGCCATGATCAGATTGATTAGTGAATACCCTTGATTCTCGCAGAATCACGCATAAGTGTTAGCCGGGGACAATCCCAAATTCTCAATGGTGATTGAGTTCAAAAGAAACTTCTGTTCCGACCAAGCCGTTTTGCATGCTTATGTACATACACCAAATCATGATGATCATATCAGCTTCTATTTACTCAGGCCGGAGGGTTGTCTGGTCGATTTATCCTGTGCCTTGATATCTTCGTTGCAGTGATAGATATACATATGTACAGTTGAACTCGGAGAATACATCCAAGTGCCATGATGGCCAATTGTCAAAAGATGGGGAAGGAGTAGAGAGTGATATTTGGTTTATTATAAGTCCATGTCATTTTCTGTTGTCGTCAGAATCATGATTGAGATTGCAGTGTGATTGAACGAGAGAAGGAAACGAAACTTAAGGGTCAAAAGACGGGCGCCCACTAAACACTTACTTACTACTCAGATTTAAATTGGGAACAAGGTGAAACCGGCCAGGCACACACTCGCAACCGCAACCGTCGTCATTGGGAAAGAATTGCTGGCGGAATTCCGGCATGGAAATGACACAAGTCTCATGACAACGAGCAACGGTCTAGATTGCCCGTCAAGACAACAGTACGATCACTCTGGCCACTGAGAGAGACTGAATTTGATACCCTTGTCCCAGACGAAAAGATGTATCAACTGCGGAGACATTTCTGGCTAGACGGTGTTGGACCTGTGTTTAAATTTGGAACTTGGTTTCAATCATGCTGCTAATTATTCTCGTCGCATCTTGGGGAGCGCCGAAGCGAAAATTCCAAGCAAGCTCGAGTCTTAGCAGGACAGAGGGAATGAAGGTGCATGAAGATACCTGTCAGGCATCAGCAGGCCCAACTGGAAAATAGCATCAACGGCGGCGCACAACCCCGCACGACAGTTTCGTGGTCGCAACCGAGGTCCGCAATTAGATTGCTCCTGGGCTGCGGTGGCAACAAGATGTCAGAATTTCAACAAGTCTGTGACCATATCGTGAGAACACGAGTGCATAGAAAAAATTATTACGACGGTGTATGGGATTGAAACACCCTAGTTTAGCAAAGCGAGAGTTTAATGTACGTGGACTAAGAATGCTGCCAAAGAGCGCGGTAAATAGAATTTAAGACAGAGATTTGAAGAAAGGAAGAATTGAAACTCCGCCTGGTGAACGAGAAACGGGCATCAGAGGGATTGCCAATTGAAACTCTCCTCCCGCCTCGGTCGTGAACTCGCTCGGCGAGTCGTATTCGCTCTTTACCCTTCTCTATAGCCTACACAAATGCTATACCTAACGTCTGATGCTTTTCCTATCTGTCGGTGCTGCTACACTTGTCTTTTATTAATTTCTGACCATTTTTGCAGTCGTTCCATTTGGTGTAATTGGGTCCGTGTCGCTATGACAAACTTATCTCGTCAAGCAAGCCTCTGACCTGTCTTCAGTTTCTTCCGATACCTATGGTATATGATACGCCTTGCTGCAGCTTTCACATACCGCCCCGTTCCATTACCCGAAAATCCGACTTACATCGCCTCCGAAGATGTAACTATCATTGTACCAACGATAGATGCCGGCGAGGAGTTTAAGGAGGCAGCACATAGTTGGCTCGTTGGAAAACCCAAGGAGATCCTTATTATTACGGAAGAGAAGATGCTCGGCCCACTTCAAGAACTTGCAAATGCTGTTGACCCCGAGCGTATTCGCGTACTAACAGTACCATTCGCCAACAAACGCCTACAAATGAGCCACGGTATCAAAAACACCACGACGGACATCATCGTGTTTGCAGATGATGACGCTATTTGGCCGCCGACTATGTTGCCGTACATGCTCGCGTGTTTTGAAGACCAAAAGGTTGGTGGTGTTGGAACGAGTCAGCGCGTGCAACCCGTCGGCAAGCGCATGACCGTCTGGGAGGTGCTCGCCGCCTTCCGTCTAACAATCCGTAACATAGAGATCGCCTCCTCGACTCATATCGATGGTGGTATTCCCTGTTTGTCGGGTCGTACCGCTGCCTACCGCACAGTCATTCTTAAGGACCCCGAGTTCATCCACGGGTTCACGCATGACTACTGGCTTGGAAAATACCAACTAAACTCGGGTGACGACAAGTTCTTGACGCGATGGATGGTCAGCCACGGATGGAACACGTATGTGCAGGTGTGCAAGGAGGCGGAGCTGTTGAGTACGATGAAACCAAACTGGCGGTTCCTCAAACAGGTGCTAAGATGGACACGAAACACGTGGCGCTCGGATCTACGAAGTCTTTTCACGGAGAGGTATATTTGGACGAGTCATCCATACGTTGCCTATACCATGGTACGTTGTCATATCCGATTAGCATCGCGTGCTTGTAAGCTGACCCCATTAACAGGTGGACAAACTTTATAACCCCTTGACACTGCTCGTTGGCCCGTGTCTGGTCATGGTCCTCCTGTACAAGAGTACGAAACCTGTCGATGAAGGAGGATATCATTTGCCCTGGTGGTGAGTCCCATCTCATCAGTGAAGATGGATAGAAAATTGTTCAACATTCGCTATTTCAGGAACATCCTTCTATCATGGATGGTTTGGTTGTCCGCAACGCGAACAGCCAAGCTTCTACCCCATCTATGGAATCGTCCTCAAGATATTATTTACGTCCCGGCATTTATAGCCTTCGGCTACTATTTTGCCGTCATGAAATTATATGCCCTGTTCACGCTTCACGAGGTACTTTTTGACTCCACTATCCTTCATATCATCATCCACTGATTGACTTTCCATCACAGACTGGTTGGGGTACCCGTGCCGGTATCGGTGATGCCTCTGCCGCCACCGCTGCAATGGACCAACAAAACGAGAAGCAGGAGAACAACAATCCCTACCAGCGCCCACCGAGCCCTAACGAGTCGTTCGCACAGTATCGCGATCAGACGCCATCACCGTTTAGCGAGACCCCGATATATACTGCGCGGTCGCAGAATGGACGTCCGCGGAGAAAAGGTGTGGATGAGGAGGTAGAGATGCGGGTTGGGTTTGCGCAATGAATGATGCGGAGCGGTCGGTCAGTCAGTCAGGTCTCAGGTTGCACGAGCGAT
The DNA here is from genome assembly GCA_018857285.1 of Termitomyces sp. Mi166#008. Classification (NCBI taxonomy): domain Eukaryota; kingdom Fungi; phylum Basidiomycota; class Agaricomycetes; order Agaricales; family Lyophyllaceae; genus Termitomyces; species Termitomyces sp. Mi166#008. The sequence goes on from JABAKA010000022.1 coordinate 37,002, forward strand.
GTGGTTAGTGGGCTTGTGTGCGCCGTTTGCATCCATTTTTATCCGCCACCTCTCTTCCTCCCTTACTCCCTCACTCTCCTCTCCTACCTCGGCCTGTCTTGTTCACGCCCCGGTTGTTTATCTTAGATTTGTCACGGAACATCCACATCACATATACCCCCTGCAACCCCCCACATCGCGAGCGTTGTTCGATGCCCGCCCCCACCATATCCAATGTTCGTCGCTACTTTAGAGGACCGACCAATGCACTGGTATTATTTGCATCTGCACCCACACCATACCGTGATCATAATGACCCACATCATCGACAATCTTGCATCGCACGCTTATATATATCCTCGTCGCCATAGGAAATGCCGTATAAATACTTTATTCGTTCTTCCTTTTGGTCACTTGGGCATTCATTATTGACGTCTGGACAATTGTTTCTTTATTTTCCCCCTGCTCTTTCCCTCTTTTCTCGCATGGGTTTACATTACATGTCTTTAGCCCTCCAGCTGTCAATGGGTTTTGGTTTCGGTTTCACAGCTAACATATCCCCCTCCCTTTGCTCTCTCCTGTTTCCTGTTTCCTGTTTCCTTTCTTATGGGCATTCGGAGTTGGAATCATACATACATGGGCCACTCTATTAACAATCGTGTCCTGGTGGGCGTGGGGTACCGGGTGGTGGTAATATGTGCTCATCGCGTATCGAAACCATATATAGTCTGTAGTATTCTCTAATAATGCAAGCCTTACATTTCGCCACGCTTTAGATCAGATTTACAGAGCTACTAGCCAGTTAACTGGCGATCATGCATTGAATGTTTCATTGAAGACCTTACTTACAAAGAAATCACAATCAAATATGTGGCCTTCTGAAACCTGTCTCACTTGATACGGTCATGGTACTCGCGATCCCGTTCATCGCTCAAGGATGGCTGTCGTGCGGCCACTCGCGTAGACGGCTAACCCGCTTCTTGTCATCAAACAGTGCTTGATCGACATCGACTCCTAACTCGCTTCAGATTTTGTCGTTTCATTGCTCTAGTCTTGAAGATATAGGACAGGCTATTGAAGCCGTTTGAAAGCCGTATAGAGGAAATGAGTCACTTGAAACAGGAAGCGACGCGACGCGACATGCACGTGCTGAGAGACTTTTCTAAAGTGACTCGGCGACGTCATTTTTTGATTCCGAGTGAGCGCATGCTCGCCTTCCTCTACCTTCTGAGTCGCAGTCTTTGTCTCAAGCTTATACATCTTCTAGTCGCCGAATCTGATCACGCTGTGACGACTATAGGCTCTTCAAAGCCCCTCGGGACTCTTATAAGTAACGGCGAAAAATGATGCCGGTCAAATTGGACTTCCGTCCTGGTTGCTTCGCATCGGTTTATGTGAATGCCAGCAATTATGCTTCCACACAAAAATATGTCAAAATCCTCCGATCGGCCGGTCATGCTTGTTGGGTCTTGCTAATAGTGATTGCCCGTTCTTAATGTGGCGCATATATGCCACTCCAAAATCATGGGACGCTGCGTTTCTCATGAATTTCGTCATGTATCTAGCGCCGTAGACTGACAACAATCGAGGTTTCATGCGTTTTCTAATGTGATACAAGGTGCGCTCGACCGCACCTAGTTAATCTTTTTTAACTTTTGTCTTCGAGTTACACCAATTGTGCTCCAGTATTCCGCATACATTCCCGAAGGGCCGAAATGCGGTCCACCTTGATCTTGGGGAGAGGTGAAAACCTTGGACGAGTTCCTAGTTGCGGAACTACGCTCTCATTTCTACCAAGGATCTTGGACTTATATATTCCTCATTGGTAACGCTTCAAAAACTGCCCATAAAACACTGCTCGATCGTTTTCTTCACACGTTCGCACAAGAAGTCGCCCTTGGTTCGATCAGAGTTTCCTCGGGTAGACAGTGACTTCCGACGGCTTACCGTCCAGAGAGCCCTTCCCTTCACTATTCACACCTCCTCACCCTATCGTTACTTGATTTGCTGGTATTTATGGTGTCCCACTTCGCTCTTGTCACCGGACATCGGGCGTGGCATAAAGGTCTGGTAAATCCTTCCCAGATTTGGTCCTTACGTGAGCCTTTATCATGGATATGGTCCCAGGCACGGTACTCGCCTTGATACTTGGAAATTCTAGGGTCACTGCATTTTTGGGACCTTGACGTGCTCTCATGACTCATCTTGTCCATCCCAAACCAATTCATTTTCTGCATCCGTACTCCAGAGGCTTACTTCCTTTCCTGTTCATGGTAATGTGCCTCTTACAATACGCGAGGCTTATTCGTGGGATTGAAGGGACCCAATTCATATTTGCAAGTCAACAACCAAAACGAGTTCGTCTTTCAGAACACTCTCGGGTTTTCGCTCAATTTTCGCTGTAACGCATTATAACCAGGTCCAATTCCATTTTTGTTTGTTTCGCCATGCTTCATTTATTGTGTCACGTATTTGGCTCCTCCCGACAATCGGGAACCCATCGGGAGGCCCGAGAGGCATCTATAATGGATTCGATAAGGAGATTCTGGCTGATTCTGGGCATCCCAGCTACTGATTGATGTGATCGAGAGAGTGGCCTCAATAGCGATCCCCATTAGGCAACATCAAGCAGCCGACACGTTGGCCGGCTCAGGTGATGGATGTTCTTGGATGTTCCAACTCTGGCGCCTTTCAGCGGTCTGGTTTTTACCTCGTGGCTGATTTTTCCTTAAGTATCTTCAGGGCGAGCCGAGTTTTGCATTTCGCCCCTTGATTTCGCTGTCGCCACCCATGGCACCTCCACCTCCCATCTGTCTGCCGTTCGGCATCGGCGGTTCAAAAACCAGACGTCGTCTTTCCTGGTCCAGCGCCGGCACTGCACAAGACAACAACATCCGTCATCCGTCCTACTCACCGACATCGACTATGAACGATGGAGCAGAGAGCATCACCTTTCACTCGGATTCAGAAAGATACGACGAGATCCCTACGAGCCTCCCAGAGTTCCATGGCACAGACTCGAAAGGTCGCCCGAAGCTCCGCCGCGGAAATACGATGACAGGGACGAAGAAAGCAGCAGCTTCTACCAAATTTGGTTATGGATGGGGTATCGGGAAGAAGAACAAGATGAAGGAGGCGGAGGCAGAAGAGGAGGGAGGATTTTCTGGGGAGTCCCAAACGAATCTCCCTGTCTACGAACCGCCCACATCGCCACCTACGCGGAGCAACACCAAGACCTCACACGCCAGCAAAACCAGCCAACAGACCCATGATAGCTATCAATCCCACCGTTCAGTCCGAATGCAGGACTCTCCAAAGGCGCAGGACTCGCTCAATCTCAGGAGAGGTGACTCACAGCGTAGCCAGGATACCTATCGATCTCATCACTCAGTCGGGATACGAGATACTCCGAAGGCACAGGATTCGCTCAATCTCAGGAGAGGGGACTCACAGCGCAGTCAGGCTACCCATGCTAGTCAGGCTACCCATGTTAGTCAGGCTACGCACTCGAGCCACGCCTCCAGGTCCAGTCACCGAAGTGCCGCGCAACCGGGTTCTGGTCCTGGCACACCGAAATCTCGTTCTGCGGATGATTCATCCAGCACCCTCGTCGGTTCGGCGTTGGAACGTAAGATGAATGAAACCGATTCAATCCGATATTCGGGGGATACAACGGAAAGGCTGGGGGATCTCCGCCGTCACATGGCAACACATCAGCTCGAGTACTAGTATGTATTTTCTGGATTTTTTTGGAACAATACTGATGGCGCATGCTGCAGTATAATACCAAGCGAAGATGCTCACGGGTCAGAATTCGTTGCAGAAAGTGATCAGCGCCGCCATTATATTTCAGGGTTCTACGGAAGTAATGGACTTGCAATTGTCACTTCGAATTCAGCATATCTTTTTACGGACGCACGATACTGGTCACAGGCTCAGGAGCAGTTGGATGGGAACTGGACTTTGATTAAAGCCGGATCCGTAAATGGACCTAAAGATTGGATTGAGTGGCTCACAGTGAGTGTCAGCATTTCTATTGGCAATTATCTATCTAACACTCTAACAGGAACGAGTTCGTGACTCTCGAATTGGCGTCGATGCTCGCATGCTAGCATACGAAGAAGCCATGGTTGTCAACGAGAAAATTCAACGAACCAACTCAAAGTTTGTTTACCCGCCTCAGAATCTAGTCGATCTTATTTGGAAAGACAAGCCCCCGAAATCTAAAGCACCTATTTTTGTCCAACCTATCGAATTTTCAGGTTCGTGGGATCTCACAGAAAAGTTGTCTCCACGCTTATGCCATTCTTCAGGGGTTAGTGCCGCCACAAAGTTAAAGAAACTAAGAGAGTGGATTAAAAATCACCCGCCAAGCCTTCCGAGCTATTCAAAAGGACCTCCTACCCAAGAACAAATGCAGGAAGGAACCTTGATAACATCATTGTCTTGTATAGGTAGGTCGATCCGCCCCATTCCCCGCTGCAATCTAACTTAAATATCCTCAGCGTATCTTCTAAACCTTCGCGGCTCCGATGTACCTCACAACCCTCTTTTCCATGCATACCTTTACGTGGGACTTGAAAGTGCTGTCCTTTTCCTCGACCGCGACAAGACCACTACAGAAACTAGCGAGTATCTGAAGAATCTTGGTATTGAGATACGAGATTATGGTGATCTGTGGACATGGATACGAAAGCGAGAGTGGGGCAAAGGGAAGGTCCGTGCCTCCATATTTGATTTTCATGCTCGACATTGTTTCCTCATCTTGTATGTGTATGATTCAGGTCATCGTCTCACCTCAAGCATCGCACGCCATTTCCCTGATGTTCACACACTACCGGTACACTGTCGCTCCCTCTTTCGTCGAAAAAATGATGGCTATCAAGAACGAGACGGAGCTCGAAGGCTTGAGACGAGCGTATGTGCGAGACGGTGTTGCTTTTGTTCGTCACCCCGTATTTCATTTTGTTCGTTTCTTTTCCTGATTGTAGAGAATTAGGTGAAATTCCTTGCGTGGCTAGAAGGCAAGCTCCAAGACGGATACGATATCACTGAATATGAGGCAGCTTCCCGTTTGACCGAGATGCGCCGGTCCGGCAAGCATTTCATGGGCCTCGCCTACAAGTCTATATCTGCAACAGGGTCAAACGCTGCACTTTCACATTACACACCTCGGAAATCGACAGCCAAGTTCATCGAGCGGGACACGCCCTACCTCAAGTGAATATCCAGTAACTCCCCGATCCTTTTCCCATTGGCTGACTTCTTCCTTCCCAGTGATTCTGGCGGACAATATCGGGATGGAACGTGTGATACTACTCGAACCGTCCATTTTGGGCGACCTACATCCGAGCAAAGTGAAGCGTATACACGAGTCCTCCAAGGTCATGTGAGCACCCTTTTACAGAATCTCTGGACACACCCTTTTTTAATGCATAATATCAGATTGCTATCGATAGTGCAGTCTTTCCCGAGGGTACTTCTGGCATCCAGCTTGACGTGCTTGCGCGGAAAGCTCTCTGGAGGGACGGCTTAAACTACAACGTACGTGAATCTATCACATTTCCGGGGCTTCGGTCTCTGATCTCGAAGTGGATCTGACGTGCCTCGTGTCTGCAGCATGGGACAGGCCATGGATTTGGTTCCTTCCTGACTGTCCATGAAGGACCGCATAATTTCGGGAACAACGTTCCGCTGGAACCTGGCCATGTCATTACCAACGAGCCTGGCTTCTGTGGGTCTCCCTCGTTTCCTCGCTATCTGGCACTTAACTGAATTTCCCTTCTTTTATAGATAACGAAGGCAAATGGGGTATTCGCATCGAGTCTGCGCTTGCGGTGAAACGTGTGAGGGTAAGCTTCTCTTTTTACACTACGAATCTCTGCTTTGTTGTGAACTTTTTTTCTTCTCCCTTATAGACGAGAGGCGAATTCAATGGTAACGTTTGGCTTGGCTTCGAACGTTTGACATGCGTCCCCATTCAAACGCGCATGGTGAAGGAAAGTATGCTCACCAAGGAAGAGAAGGCGTGGCTTAAGGTTAGTCCTTGTTTTACACCACCACCACGGCGCTTCATTTACTGTGCTTCAGGAACACAATCAGCGTTGTTACGAAAAGCTGTCGCCCTTCCTCAAAGAAGACAAGCGAGCTTTGAAGTGGCTGAAGCGTGAAGCGGAGCGGGGCATTGGTCTTGCTACGCTTCCTGGTGGTGTTGTCAATATCGAATGGGACTAAACTGTTTGCTCAATTCCTTCCTATCACTATCACCGCGATACCTTTTCATACCTTTTTTCCTCAGTGCTACATCGATAGGGTGTGATCACCCCCCTCTCACCGGGTCACTCCCCTACTTCTTCTCTTCTACGAACTTGACTCTGATTAGCTATTGAATTGTACTTTTTCTATACAACCCATGGATAGCTCGGACACTGGATCAAAGTGTCTGCCCCTTCTGCTAATATGTACCTACCTGTAATTTATTTAGTCGATCGATGGATTGCCGAGTGCAGAGCACCATGTATGAATAATAATAGTAGTATGTACCCTATCTTCTGAAGATGTTGAGAAATGTTGTGCAGTGGGAGAATTTCGTTTTAAAGGACGCCCAAGTTCCATGCCTCTTGATTAGAACTTGAGACAGTTGTAAACATAGCGTGCAACGATATAAAGCGATGTATAACCCAAAGACGACATAAAAACGAATAGGACAGAATGTACAATAGACACAATAGCCGACACACAGACTAACGTCTCTGTGTCTTGCCACCCTTCCGCTTCCCAGCAAAGAGATGCTTCGGCTATAATGGAAAGCGAAACATGAGAAATCCGCGGAGCGAACAAAATATAGCTTGAACATACCATTTTGGTCGTAATGTCGCGGTCGCCCTCTCCGGCTTTCGCAAGCATGTTCCGTGGTCTCTGGCCAAGGTTGCGCAGTTTGATCGCACGGCTTGCTTGCTAAAAACAAGCGGGAGGTCAGATGATAAGGAATGGAGAAAACCGAAGAAAAACACGAACCGCTTGGTCTCGCAAACCAGCCAGTCTCCGATCCGACTTCGGCGCTCGCCTGTTAACAGTCATAACCGCCCCTGAATTGCCTTTCGCCTTCTTCTTAGGCGCCTGCTCCTCGCCGTCCACGTCCATCTGAGCATCGTCTCCGCTGCCTTCCATGTCGTCATCATCTTCCATGTCCACATCCTCATCGGCATCCCGTTTCCGCTTGGCGCCCTGTATCTTGGCAAGCATCGCTGCGCGCTCCTGGATCCGACTTGGGTCAAGGCCGGCCTTTGTCAGCTCAGTCGTGAGCTCCGATAGTGTGCGTAGGCCTGCAGTACGCGGTAAGCGGGCTTGATTCTTCTTCGACTTCTTGAGGCTCTGTGACTCGACCCTATGGGCGAGTGCGGCTTTCGCTTCGTGGGCTTCACGCTCGTCGTCAGAATCAAACTGTAGAGGGAATCAGAGTCGATAAGCGTGAAATGAGACATGGAAAGGAACTGTACCATGTCCTCCTCGCTATCGTAGAAGCCCTCAGCCTGGAGTTGTTCCTCCTCACGCTCCAACGCCTCGAGTTTCTCGGCAATGTCGGGATCGATGAAGTCGGCAATATTCTTGCCATCCATAATTTCAGGAATGATGTCTTCCTTCCATTCAGGATTCGTAAGCATATAGTTCTCTGTATTACATCAAGATGAAGTAAGATTAACACAAGACGTAAGATAGAAGAATATGACATACCCCGCATGTTAATGTTGTACACGCCAGGTCCACCGTTCTCGGCCTCGATATCCTTCGCCAACTTCCGGCGATCAGGATCGTTCTTATCATATTTCCTCCTATCCTTCACAGCATCAGGGATGAACGGTGCCCTAACAACGTCATCGCGAGCCTTGGGCTGAGCGACATGAATCCGGTTGATGACAGAGTTGATCTTGCTGCCCTTGAGCTTGTTCTCGACACGGGCGGCAAGGAGAGCATCACAGGCTTTGTTCTTGAGCTCCATGACGCCTTCTTCGGAGTAGCAAGACACCTGGACAGATTGGACGCCCTCGTTGTCGATTATTTCTTGTACGAGGGCACGTGAAGCAGGTTCGAGATCTTCAAGACGCTTGACGTCGATCTTGTTGATGACGAGGAGGGTAGGTTTACCGTTAAAGAGAGGTTTGATAGAGTGGAATAGTTTACACTGGTACCAGCAAAATGAAACGTTGAGTTTCAGTCAAATCAGGACAAAGTGAAATACATGAACGTACTTGGGCTTCTACGGTGTACCCACATTGTTCACTGAGGTCCATAAAGTACAATATACATGATTTTAGGTGCGCAAGGGCGGTGATGCTCTGCATCTCAATCGTGTTCATTTCCTCGAGAGGATGGTCTAGGATTCCAGGGGTATCTATGACTTGCCATCGGAGGTATTTGTAGTCTAGATGGCCGACGAAAAGGGATTTTGTAGTGAAGGCATATGGCTGTACATCGACATCGGCGCGGGTGACCTTGTTGATGAAGGACGACTTTCCGACGTTGGGATAGCCGCAGATGAGAAGTGTTCGGGTGTTGGGGTCGATGGCGGGGAGACGTGATATGTGTTGTCGTACTTGTTCAAGGTAAGCAAGAGGGTCTTTTTGGCGGCGCATGATTGTCGCCATGCTAGTTTCAAATCAGCAAGAATTTTTATCTAGTAAACGACACATCGTACCGACCGAGAGCCGCCTTTTTGAGCTGCTTGCATCGGTACAAGCTGTCACCAAATTTGAGCAGACGGCAGTAATCTTTCGCAACGTGGTCAATAAGATGCCTCGCGGTCCGCAGCTGACCCAAGGCAAGCTTGTAGTGATTTTTGTCGTAAAGAACATTCAAGAGCGATGAAATAAATGGATGAAGGTCCTACGAGGAACACAGGAAATTTCAGAACAAGATGTCTTGAGAAGGACCAATTTACGCACGTCAAGCATAGGAAATTCATTCAAAATAGCAGCCAGTTTCTCCTCGAAAGAATCCTGCGTAAACTTGACCTTTCTCATATAGAAATTCCTGATACGGCTAATTTTGAAGTTTTTGTGAATCACCTAGAAGCCAATTGATTCAATTACTATACAACAGATATCAGTGCTCGTACCGTTGGTGTTTTGCGTTGAGTTTTGGACAGCACAATGTCAAGAAAGTCCGCCGCCGTAGGCACGGGAGAGATTGCCTTGAGTCCGCTGGTCGACATCTTGACTAACGACGATGAGGACGGGGGCAATGAGGGGTGTACGACTCGGCGATTCCACCGTTTGAATCAAAAATCGATCACTTTTCAAAAATATTTTTCCCACACTCCAGGTGAAGCACGTGTGAAGGCTGACAAATTCGAGTTTACCATTATTTTTGAATTTTATTTCTTATGACGGCTTTTTAGAGGTAATTTCACCTTGGCAAATTGCCCTTTCGTCTTTACTTCGTCTCTCCATCTCTCTCATCTCAAAGGGCGGATGCTTCTGTTTATGTCTTTTATGGTCTTCCATGAACGTATCATGATTCATGTCACAGAAACAAAGTGTCAATCAAGTTCTCAATTCCAAGATTGATGCGAGGAATGCCATCTTTCGAGATCCATACTTACCTGTGTGTTTCAGAACTCTTTTTAAATAGGTTGTCTATTGTCCAGCCCCATTTGAGTTGCAATGAATCTTCGGCGGCCTCGGTCTGAGTGTGGACAGTTTTTTGGATTGCAGATGCTCTACTGCGAACCGTCTCTAGGTATTCTCAAAAACGATTCTGCGAGGAATGCCCGATCATCAGCTTCTGCATTGATTAGTAGCCGACATGACACTGCGTCTCGAGACTGAACGCCACCTCTCAAATCAAAGGATTCTCACTCCATGGATGCACAGCCGATTTCGACATCGCATTATAGGATCAGACGTTTCAAGGAATTCTCAGTGTCTCTAAAATTTTAACGGCTTAGCACCATTACTCGTGTCGTTCCATGGTTCAATTCAATCCCAATAAAATGCAAAACGCGATTGATGTCCCTGCATCAACTTACGGCAATGCAGATGATGCAGCTACCTTCACAGTGTGCTTCTGCTTCGTGGACCCGCACTCTAAAAAATCAAGGCGCTACTTAAATCTTCATCCTACTCGGCTACGACTATCGTCATACCCCATTTCCTTTTTCCCGCAAGACATCATGGACGCCTTCGTGAAAGAGATTAACGAATCTTACTTCAATGCCTGCAATTTTGAATCACTCATGCGAGGTAGGCACCATATAACTTCAAGTTCCCTCAAACAAACTCCTATGGCAATGACACACACTTTCAGGCATCCACTTTGCAGTATTTCTCATGGCACTTTCCAAGATCTGTGCGTCTTCCACTTCCATTCCACTTGCTTCGTCTGTCTGATAAGTACGTTGTACAGACACCGGTCCCGAACGCAGTGTGCGATCGCGTAGAGTAATGACAATCCTCGTCTTCCTCTTCTTCATAATGTCAACAATACATCACGCCACGTATTGGGCATATGTGCGACGCGCCTTCATCTCGCATGGGAAAACGGCGCAGTCAATAGCAGACGCGCTTAATGAGTACCCCGTGTGGTTTACTGGCACCACCTCTGTGTCGGACGCTAATGCTGTTCTTGCGGACTGTGTAATTGTAAGTAACATCCCTGTTGGTAATCATCTTCACTAATTATTGGCCATCACCCTAGATTTGGCGCACTTGGATTGTGTGGGGACGGTCATGGAAGGTTGCCACCGTGCCTACGATATGCACACTCCTAACGACAGGTACGTCTATTGCCTCCGCCTTTATCTCCCAAGTCCTCAATAGATGTAATTATCTTGTAGCTTTCTCTATCATCGCGATCTATGAGACAGTAACTGGAACTACCTTTGGCGTCGTCGGCGTGGACTATGCAACCGCGCTTTACTCGACCTCACTCGTCACCACATTATATTGTACAGCTGCCATTGTCTATCGCGTTGTTCTAGTTGGCAGGCACAGTGGCGTGGGCTACCGTCTCCGTTCTTATCGCGGCGTCATCGAAATTCTTGTGGAATCTTCAGTGCTGTATTTCATCGCGACGCTCTTTGCTTTGGTAGCGTACGTCTGTAGCGGCCCCGCCTCCGAGTTCGCTTCTGCATTCTGGACCTCCATCACGGTATGTCTAATAGTGACTTTGATTATTTGATCGGTCTGAAGTTCATGGGGATTATATATAGGGAATAGCACCAACCCTCGTCATTGCCCGCGTCGCGGGAGGAGAGTCCCGGCCCAACAACACATGGAATGAGACGCGGCAAGGCCCTGTGTTGTCCTTCCTCCGATTCAATAAGACGCATGATGAGAACCACAACGAGCTCAGGACTATAAGCACGCACACGCACGTCCATTCAGAGCACGTTGCTAGTCCCTATGTAGACGATGTTGAAACGTCTGCGTTGCATAGGGGACCTGAGACGTGGGAGATACATCTGCAGAAAGAGAATGCAGTTGTGTAGTTTTTTCTTGAGAGTTCTGCTATTTATTATTCTGTGGTCGCCTCTGCCTTTCCAATGCACCATCTTCATCTCATGGGGGGTCGATCATCTGAATTATCTTTACGACTAGCACTGTCGTTTGTTATTCTACGGTTAAGGTACACTCTGGATCCGGTCACAGGACGGTAGGACTCAAGGCTTCGGATTATTTTTATCTTATCTGTTATTCCAGACAGACTAAATTTTGACTGATAGTACTTATCCTTGCTTGCACAGGTCCATATCAAACACTCTTTGTTGAGACATGGCAACCAACGTGTTCAAGGATCATTTAAATGGTAATTGCGGTCTCAGCTCAAATGCTTCCGAAGTCAGACTACTTATCGTCCTTGAAACGAGCCGGCGGTTGTCAATCAGGACAGCGAGTATGTTCGAGTCTGACAAGTCATCAGGTCAGATGTCCAAATTACCCCGGACGAGACATATATTTGGAACGGCCATTCCGTCCCTTGGAGACAAAATCACGCCTGTACTAAGCAGACTCATCAGCGTTCTCACATTAAAAGGAGAATGATTTGGAACTGCTTAACGCTAAAAGAAATTCAATAACACGTGCTGGCACGGATGGAGCAAGCGTGAATGAGGCAATTCCTAGAGAGGCAGACCACCAGTTATAGCCTTCTGAAAGTAACGGAGCCGCGTAACGACCCATCTTATCCAAATACATTACTGAGTGAAATTGGTTCTCTCCTCTCTCCTTTCAGCGCCGCACAAGCCAAAGATTATGAGCGATATGTATATAAAATGCTTCATTAGCAGATCCCAGCAGGAGTCAAGGCACGGGAACGAGAACTACAAAGCTCTAGGCTCAAGCAAGATGATACCTATCAAAAACCTGTACGCGGATCCGTGAAACGTGTGTTCGCTTATTTACGTCCCAGAGTTCCAACGTGGGCCGAACGTGGCGGGGCCGCAAGGATATTAATGTATAAATGTGGAGAACGCCGTATTCCATACACCGCTTAGAGCTTTCTTAATCTTCGGAGAGGTGTGGATAATCGTATAGGCTTCGGTATGCATAATTTGCATTTAGCTCGCATTGAAAGGGTTAATCCTGGCGGAGTATGGCCCCAGATACGACATTTTGACGATAAGGGGATAGTGGTTGTCGAGAACGCACTGTAGAGGTGAATGAAAATAAATGGGGAAATTCGCATGATTTGTGGGAAGAAATCACGCCTTGCGGCCGGGGTTTTTTTAAGAAATCGATGTGTCTAAAAGACGCAAGACCAAATGTGAGGGAAGGCTGAGGATAGGTGGTGTCCAAGGACGGCGTAGAGTAGAGGATATAGGTGGCAGTGCAGGGTCCGGAACGGGACGGTGACGTCGTAGGCCGGGCTGGCATTTGTTATGCGGATGAAAGATTGAACCTCATGATCAAGGCGTGCACGATCTCGAAATTTGATAAGACAAAGGTAGGAGAAGTATAAGTAAGTAAATTGATTTAATCGATCAATTCTTCAGGGCATGCAGCAGTATTGACTGCTTGCCACTTGCCGTTTCCTTAAGGACCGTCACCTGGTTTCCCCATTTCCCCAAACCTAGTCCCAGCTCAGCTGTGCTGTTGCTGTTGCACAAGAGCACAGCCGGTTTCTGTGGATGAGCGCTGAGCCCTCGCCCTTGCGCTTCCCTTTCAATCAGTCCATGCTCAGTGCCGCCGACTCCTTCACGCCCATCCCACGACTTCCCCAGGAACTCGTGGACCATATCATAGACCACCTTTATGACGACTTTACGACGTTAAACAGCTGCTCCCTTGTATGCCATGCCTGGCGCCCTACCAGCCTACTTCATATTTTCTCGAAACTCTCTCTAAAAGTTATATCTACCGTCAGCCCTTCCGAACTATGTCGACGTCTCTATCGTCTTCTTAGCTCTTCACCCTCTGTCTGCTCTTATATACGGGAGCTTGACGTGCTAGAAGGATCTCAGTTGGGTACGCAAGTCGCACCACACGTGGTCCTGACCGGAAGTCAGTCCGTCATATGGGTCACCACTGATAGAACGCTCCCTCACATCTTCCGAAAACTCACCCACCTCAAGCGCTTGGATTTCGGAGCACAATCCGCGACCATTCAATGGTCCAAAATGCAGCCCCCCGCACGTAGTGCAGTACGTCAGATGTTATCACTGTCGACCCTTACGTATGTCCGCCTCGCGTTTTGGAACTTCGCTTCTTTCTGGGATCTCTCCTCTCTTATCTCGTGTTGCAAGAACCTCCAGGATCTGGCGCTGTCGAACATCACTTTTGGGCAGCAGCCGGGATACCCTGTCGATCTGCCCGGTACTCCACCCGTCCTGAGCGATCTTCAGGAAGAGGTAGTCCTAGCAAGCGAACCTTGCCAATGCCGGCTCTACTTTCTTACGGTCGAGCACGTCAGTTCCGCTCCATTCGGTGACTGGCTCCTCGGCCCTGAGTCGTCCCTCGACCTCACCTCTTTACGTGAGCTACGCGTCGCCCTCTTCAATGACATCGACTTTGTTAAGAGGTTGGTTGCAAGGGCCGGGTCGTTAGAACGTTTCCATTTCAAAATGGGAGCATCAGATCGTGAGTTATCCTATCGTCGTGCCATCATCCTTGCACAGCCAATCTCATTAACTTCTTGTCTTTTACAGCACACCCGTTCGATCTGAGCACCAACTACAACCTTCGTTCAATAAAGCTTACGCTTGAAGACGCTGCAGTCGCACTTTCATGGGTTATGGCGCTACTGGGCAGTATTTCGACAACGAACGCTCTGGAAAGCGTGTACCTCGAGTTCTACACGCCTCTAAAGGACATGACTGACGGTTGGGAAGGCCTTGATGCTTTATTCTCACGAGAGGAATTTAACGGGCTGAAGCAGGTGGAGATTGGGCTGTTCGCATTGTCAACAAGCCCCGAGTACATCAGAGTAACGGAGTCGTTGGCTGGTCTAAGTTCAAGGGGCGTTGTGAGGTTTTATAGACTGGGTTTGAAGAATCAGAGGTCGAATCAGCAGCTCACGCCGCGAACCAGCCGCTCTGAGCCTAGCTGAGCTTATGATGTGGGGAGTTTCTTGACTGAGGATGACATTGAGATTGATGTAGATTAATATATATGTAGTTGACATCTTGCGAGAGCTGATAATAGTTGGAATGCGTATGGATAGATCATGGGGGGAGACAGAGTGTTCGTTACCTAGGCGAGTCCGATCTGTTCGATGTGTTGTCGTAGAATGACTTCGCCAACTGCAAATAAGACGTCGCTTGTCGGTCACGCGCTAGAGTCTGGTTTGCACTTACCATTTGCAATAATGCTCTGTGTCGCTTTGATGTCCTGTGCAGAAAGAAGAGTTTCGGAACTTGAAGTGTGATGAGTGACGTTTGACATACCAGCATGGAAGTAAAGTGCTGGATCATAGCGCAGGAGAAAATAGACGTGAGATTGCTGTTATACTGAATATGGTCAATAATTACCATGTAGAGCGAACGTTTCGCAATGTCTTTTCGCCGATGTACTTGCATGAAATGAGATCGGAAGTAGTCAGATACGCTTTCGTAAACGTTTGGCCTGTCCCCATAAGATGTGATGCTGGGAAGAGCAGAAAAAGTGAGTCGAGGTAAGCGCGCTATTCAGCCAGTAGGAACCGAAGTTTGTATCCACGCACTATTTCCGAACTTTGATGCCAGCTGCGAGCTTCTTTTTCAAAAGGTCCGCCTGGAGATAGAGCAAAAGAAGATGATGAGTTCCTAACCCAAATCATTATAGCCTGATGAAACATGCCACTGACCTTGTTTAGCAGTAGCACGAGATGAGCTCCGACGAGTAGCTTGTTCGAGCATATAGCGTTAAACATTTGCAATGAATCGTCGATACGATTCGTTTTCGGATCTTCGTCTAGGTACTAAGAGGTATTAGTCGTGACCTTGAGGTCGGGGCTGAAGATAGTCCAAAATCGTACCTGATCAAAGGCGCTGATTGGAGCTGAAAAGAAGTCAGCTTTTATAAAAGATGAAGCGCTCGTCTGCTTGCCTAGAAATATTATTGCCGTAGCTGTTGGTCGTTATAAACAAGGGATGGAGAGACTAAGCCAAAAAAAAAAAACAAGTCTCACCGTCATCAAAGTATGGGACCCATGCATGTCGCTGCGAGAGAAAATCCACTGTATTAAGAAGCTTCGGTACCATATGGCGAAGATACATTTCGTACCTGGCCACGCTAAAGACATCCGTGGGTGAGTTTTGTGTCGACCTGTGGGGAGCGAAGAATCGACATACCGCCCCTCCGACGTCGTAAAGTTTCCAGTCATAGGTCACACCGCCCATGTTGATGGGAAAAGTGTGTTCCATAACGCCCAAGGTTTGTAACCGGACGTTCAAAATGTCATCTAAGAGTTCGGCTTTAGAACGATTGATACAATAAAGAGCATTACACCGAACCATTGGTCGGAAGGAAATCTGGTTCCGCTATGCGATCTATATTGTCCAAGAAACTGTTCTCCAAGTATCAAGGCCTAGATGTTTCTGATGGAAAGAAAATTGAAAACGTACAAAGGAGCTGACTCCTCTAGCCTCAATTTCTTCGTTTCCAGGAAACGTTTGACTACGCGATGCGCCCAAAGCTTTTTGATAGACTCCGAAGTCGAAGCCAGTGTCTTCGCAGCTAATTGTATTGACTCCGAGGAAGGACTCTTGAGCGTCTGGCGGCTGTCTCCTAGAGGCCATGCCGAGGTAACCAGAGCTTGCCACCCTGCACGAACGTATGCACCAGTCCTCCCTCCCGAGACAGAGACACCGCCCGAAAGTTCTGAAGCCAAAGTGTCTTCTAACGCCACCACAGGAAGGAGCTTAGCTCGCAGTTCGCCGATTTCTCTTTGTGTAGCCTCAAGTGCTGCATCGGTGCTTCTGACCGGAGGAGGCAAAGGTCTGGAGGAGGAGGAAGCAATAGGAATCTCCGTAATAGCGTTTGGATTATCTACCCCCCTAGACTGGGAGCTGAGTTCATGGTCAAGCTCATCAAGTGTCATGCGAACAGCTTTGAGGACGTTGAAATACACAACCGGGCGCCAAGATGGTCTTTCATGATCCAGTGTTTGGGATGCGTAGTAAAGCTGAAACTGCTTCTGAAGCGTAGATTTTCCTGGATAGATTAGAATGAGAAAAAGAAAAATATGCCATGAAGTTCGACGTGATTCCTACCAGACTCTGCCTGCCCCAATAGCATCACTGGGCCATAGATTAAGGATTGAGGTAGGAAGCGAGAGCGTCGACAGAAATTGACGCACCTTTAATTTCCCTTCGTGCCGCCTCCTTGCGTTTAGCAGACTCTCTCTGAGAAAGTAGGTTGCATAATGGTGAGTTCCTAACCACAAAAAAAAAAAAAACAAGAATCCACTCGCTTTCAGTTCCTCGTCAATCAAAGCACTTATCTTCGCAGCCCCTTCGTCATAGTACTGACCCGCAGTAATATCATCTGGTTGCGCAAAGTCCATCGTAAGTTCTGGGGATCCCCCTCTGCTGTGTGGGGACGAAGCCATCCGAGACTGGGCAATTGATGGGTTTTGAGAGCGAGGGTCAATCAGGTCACATCAAGTATGCATTGAATCATATATCTCATTTTGTGTACAGCTGTTCCATGATGGTGTCGAATGAGGACTTGCTCCTTTTGATAGATTTGAACCTATATCAGGAATCGGATGAAGTTGAGGTGTTAACTTGACGTGTCATTTCTTGTCTCGGCGGGATTCCACTGTTCATCTGTGACAGTTCAAAGCGTGAGATACTATGTGAGTGGAAATAGGCTGTCTTGTAGTTTGACCTACCAATGTATGAGATACACTAGTGTGCAACCATACAACTTGGGAATTCGTGCGGACATGTGTGGGAAATATGATCAGGGGCCGGTCCGAATCTTGATTTGGTTCAAATTTAGCTTAACTATGTACCTCTCGACCGCTACTCCTTCCTGCTACATCGCCGAGCTTGTTTCAGTGTGCACTTGAATGGTGTGCATGCTGACTTGGAGAATGAACGATTCTATCAAGACGCGATGAGAAGGCTATACTCATCTTGTTGAAGAGGTTAGCGCATGATGATTGATTGAATCACCATTGTGAGCTGCACAGCCGGGAAATTTCCACTGCGTTGAAACGATGGCACGTCAAATCCTATCAAAATTGAAAGCCTTTTGTTCGGTTCTCTTTTGATCAAACGTCAGAAAGCGATACTAGTACTTACTCTCTTCGAGCTCGTATTTTTGTCGAAGAGGTCACCTGCAGAAAATGCAGAGATGTGAATGATCTTGGCATACATATGAGTGATCCGTCGGTATGGGCGCAGCGCAGAAGCAAAACAAAAACATCTCCTCTGCAGCAACCTCTGACTATGTACGGGTAGAGCGCGCCGCTCAATGTCATCAAAATTGTTTACCGACAAGTGCCCCGTACCTTCTGGCGATCAACAAGATTTTCTTGTCTATGTGCAAAAAATGTAAGCTTATTCAAATTCAAGCCTCAAATATGAGTACGTCGGTGGATGTCCGATCGACGAAGTGCTTATTAGTGTCTGTCGACAGTTATGCACTGTCGGGAACGACTATGGGTGGATGACGGAGGCATTAGTTATAAGTTGGTGAGTACTTATCCGTAGAGGGAGTCACTGGTCTATCGGTAAGCATAAAAAATATATGTAGTCTCGTATCAAGAACATACATGTATGTCGTGTCATTCGAGCCCGATTGGAAATCTAGCTTGCCGTGATGTTGCTATGTAGCCATAAGCCGGGCTAGTTAGTACACTTGAAGCTGTCTCTATTCCCCAAACTTGGATTAGTGTTTCCTTGCGCTTCTCGTTGTGTGCCCGAAACTGGGCGAACCATTGGTACACATTGGCATGCACGAATGTCTACGTAGAATGTGGGCCTTGCTCGAAGTGTGGAGGCGATCGGAAAATACCGAGAAGTAATTCAAGCGTTTTCAAAGAAGCAGCCGTCCTTGCAAGTCCTCCGCGTCTATACAAAACTTGCTCGAAACCATTTATTCCTGGTTCTCGCTCATTGGACCCTTATGATCTACTTAATTTAAGTGACCAAATATCACAAACCCAACCTTGGCAATTTCAATGCTAAATTGATTCTTCCTGGCATACCGCATCAATTTATAGTACTTACTGCTGCTCGACAGCCTTTAGAAGACCACTTATAGAGGTGGCGCTTGTCCACGTCGACCCCTCGAACGTTGGCTCTCGAAACACATTCTGCCAACCCTGGGATTCCTATGTGAGGCGCAGGCTTGTATCTTGATTCCGTCATCGATCTTCTCTCTCGCTTCTTCCTGAGGACCCACTCTCTTCATAGTATGGCAGGACAGTGGGTTCACGCCACTTGTCATTTGGGACTGAGACTCGATATCTGATTAGCTTCATTCAATTCTGTATTCAGTGGTCAAGCATTGGTACGTCCGCGGCTTAATCTTTATCCCAAGCTCCACAGAATTCTTAAGCTTTGCTCTCGGGCTATTATGACTATGTATATATTGACCCTGACATGTCGGAGATTCGCTACATATGGGGACAGGGATTCCGCTTCTCCACTATGCTCTATTTCTGTTGCCGTTACTCGCTCATAGCCAACATCGTCTATCTCTTCACCATTGCCAATAAGATCACCGGAAAGGTGAAAGTATCTGTTTTGATGCCGAAGATCGTCATCCTGACAATTTCCCGTAGTACGAGCTTCTTTGACTCTGGTTGAGATAACAAATCTAAAGCTTAAACTCTGCGTCAGTTGTCATTCAGGATTTATAGCGAGCCCTTAGTGTCGCAGGTAAGGCGGCGGTTGTAGGTATGCTTCTGGATTTCGTTTCTATATCATTAGGGACTGATATTTCGAGTCATTGTTAGCGGCCTGCGCCCGAACATTTGCTGTCTTCGGAAGGAATATCTGGATCCTCATTTTCTTCGACTCAACAGGCCTGACCATCATTTCCCGAGACACTGTAAGCTTCATTTAGTATGATTTTGAGGGTATCACTCAATTCTCTCCTGCCAGGTCGGAGTGGCTGCCACAAACTGTCAGGGAAATTCCACCCAACCGACGTAAGTGGCCCGCCGTTGTGGACACTAGTACCTATTCTGACAAGTTTTTTGTACTGGTAAGGATTTGATGTGCTATTCACAATTTCAAACGTGAGGTCCATGAACTTCTAGTCGAAGGGGTACTGGCAGTCCATGATGTGTGTTTTCGAGATACTCTCCGTTGGCTTCACTACATTGCGGGGTATTCAAGCCCTAAACATAAATGGAGTATGGGGGAAGCGAAGGGATTCAACTACCTTATCCTTAAGCAGGGTGCATTCAATTTAGCGTGCTCATACCAATCCTACGAACTCACCGATTCTCCGAGTCAGGGATCTAATCCTTCTGGTGAGACATGAAATACGACGGACTTCCGCTATTTATAACTTGGTTCCATAATAGTGTGCTGACTGCACTCACAACTCAACTGCTTTACTGGCTCTTAATGTCGTACGTCAGTCTGCTCTCTATGGTTTGTCTAGTAGCTCAGTGCGATGTTCCCAGCCAATTCCTGTAAGTGCCTGGCCTGACATTTCCTGTCATCCTCACCTGGCACCTGACACGTCGACGTAAGGGAGGCTTTCTTCAGCGCTTACTAAACCCCTGCACAGTCCCGTAATGCCCCTCAGGCTGTCAATCAAACTCACATCTTACAACGTTATCTGATCAACGGAGTCTAGGCTTTCCGGATTCATGACCGTATGCTTCCCTCTGCATTCCGCCTTACGGGATGCATACGACTACTCATAGCGGCGTTTCACAGTTGCAAGATCCATATTTAGAGTCAGAAGCACATCCTCGGCCTTCTTGGATGACTTCAGTGAGGACTCTGTCAAGTACTGTCATCTAGCACGGCTGGAGTCGAATACATACATCTATCTAGGAACTCAAAGTGGTGCCCTCGGGTGTAATCAAAAATAGCTGATTAATCAAGGATACAAATCGCCCTGTAGAACTGTAAAATACAAATCGATGTGATATTCATTACAAAATTCAGCTCCATTCCAGAGGAGCAGTACTCAAACATCAAATCTGAAATCTTCGCACAAGTCACCGCCTGTTTCAACAACCAAAGAGAACGCATCCATCGATCGTCCTTCATCTTTCTTCACATCGCCTGAAGGGGAAGCCTTACGAGTGACAGGAGGGGCCTTGTGTGATGCAGAGGTCATTGGACGCCGTACGGTCGTCGAAGCGGCACTTGTAGGGCGACTGCGAGCAGCGGTGGGCGTAGCTAGGCGCGATAGGACGCTTTGAGACGGCTTAGATGCTAGCTTGACCGGTTGCGAGGCGGCAGTGGCTTTGGCTTTGTCCACCGACGGGTTGGGCTTAACGGAGTTGGTTCGAGAGATATTTGGCACGACGCTGTTGATGGAGGCGTTTCGGGGCAATGATGGCGTAGGACGTAGAGACAATGAACCCTTCTTGGGATTGATAGTAGATACCGGAAGCTCCGAACGCAGTAATGGAACGGATTTAGGAAGTGGAGCCTGCGTTGGAGGTCTGTGGATTGTTTTATTGGCAGGTGGGGCTATCTGTCTAGTCGAAAAAGTGGTTTTGGTCCGTGTGCGAGCAGTTGTTGACTTGGGTTCACTGCCTCGTCGAAAGGGATCATCACTTTCTATTACATGATTTGATCAACCTTGTGTCTTTGTGACATCAAAAACACGAACCGAGTTCTGTCACAGGCAGCAGATCCCAGCCAGGCAATTGAATGTCCTTTTCGTTGATTTCAATCTCGGTGACGGGAGTATTATCAATCGGGCATGTATGAGCAAGTTCGAACAACGCCTTTCCAACCTCTTTGTAGTCAGGCAATTCAATATCCACCGCAGGTTCAAAGGCGAGATCTACAGAGAATCAGAATCAATGAAGGGATGATTCAAACCGTCTCAAGTCATTGGACATACGCAAGGTATTGGGCGGCATACACTCAATCTCGTCAAAGTCATCCTCTGGAGGCTGGGATTCTTGAGCTTCCACTTCAGGAGAAGATACGCTTAGTGGGCTGACATCCCAATGATTCCCATTATTAATGGGCGTCATGAACAGCTTGTTGGCGTTACGAGGCACTCGATCCTGTGTCCTCGCTGAACTTGGTCTGCGCAACGAATCCGGAGTCTTGTCAAGCTGGGATTGCGGCTCCAGGAACGACAGAACTGGAAGCTTTAACAGTTGAGATGCAGGAGTTTCAAGCTTCTGTATATTAGATCGATTTGGAAATGGCGTTTTGTCCCCCAAAATTCTAGTAGGTCGGGACACAGTCTGCTTCCCTTGTAGTTGAACTGTCGGAGCTTTCTGATACGCTAGAAAGAGTGGTGAGAATGAAGAAAGAATTCAAATGGAAACATAGAATACCTTGCTTTCCTCCATGAAAAGGAGTCTGTATCATGATCTCTTTTCCCTTGGCATGAACCGTCATAGGCACGGCGTTCTCAGTCCTTGTTTTCATGCGCCCTGGCGTTTTGGAGGGAAAGACATTAGAGTCCATGGCCAGCGCTACTGGGCGAGAGTTCAACATGGTGGAAGGAATGAGGGATCCCGACAGAACTGATCGCCAATGCTCAACTTCAACTTTTCGAAGCCGGTTAGCCTCAGACAACGGGTCAGATGTTCACGTGGTATGCACATGATCGTGTTCTGATAGACACTTACCGAGCGTTGTTGAGCGACAGGAGCCATTCACATCACATCACACGTTAAGTGCTGTATTCCACTTTCGTACTTTATTTCACGCATTGAAGAAGACTTGTAAGTAAGTTAGAACTTAGTCAAATCAGACTCTCTATTCCCAAGCGTGCATGGAGTGCCTTCAAACAGGAGGGCTCGTCTCAAGCTGATATATGTTCCCGTTCCTTCATGCAGCTCGGTATATGCAGCAAATGTCCTCTCCTCTTCCTCAAAAATCGGGCATACAACATGCCTGAGACAAGTACCCCCATGGAACTCATCAATACGGGATATCTAAATTGCTCCGGTCGAGCAAAAACCATTGTCATGACGTATGACCCGAGTTCGAAGATGTTCTGGAAGGAAGCTTCAATCGAGGAAAAAGTGCCACGGTTGTTAGACTCGACTTCCTGCAAATATCAAAATGAGTTGAGAGAAGTCGCGTCCGGCTATGTATGGTACTCTCACCTCTTGTATAATGATTTGCACACTAAGATCGAATCCCCAGAGACCTATTCGACTCGTAACGACTGCAGCAATCAAAAATGATGCTCCCACTAAGGGTTCTGAGGCGTGCCAGAACAATGATGTTCCTATTGAGAGACATATGATTTGCCAGCTGATGAACCACATCGCCGCCCGCAAAGGCCCAATTCTCCCCATGACTTTCGGCGCGATCCACGTTGCAGACATTTCAAACAAAACAGAAAGTGTCCGAACAGTGCCTATGTGAGGAGAATCGTAACCCACTGTGAGCAAATAGGCAACCATTTGCCCAGCGAATGAGAGAACAGTGAAGTATAAAATGGACAGTGAAAATGAAGGCGCAAAGGCTGGATGGTGGAAATAGAAGTTGAGAGAGCTTGAAGTAGTCTGTTCGATGCCATTGGAACTTGCGTTATTAGACACCCGTGGGTCACACTGTAGAGCTGAAACGTTGTAGTAGACCTAGATAGGATATTGGATGTCAGCAAGGAATCAGGTTGCCAGACTCATAGACAAACTCTAGCGATCGCCAGATACTCAATTCCCACCGACATGACGCTTAATACCAGGCAAGTCATTATGGCCAATTGTGTCGAGATTCCATTGATCAAGGCAATTGTAAGCGGGCCCATGAGCTTACAAAAGAGATCGATGCGGCGCATTTGCGAGTTGAGGACTGAAGACAGAATGAATTATACGTCGCCACCTTCAGTGAACGTTTAAAGAACCTTTCAGATCAAGGGTTGTACTCTCTGCTACGACGAGGACCTGGAATGTCGTTTTAAAAAGCCCAGTCAGCTGGAACGTAGGATAATATACTTACCCAGTCTCTCTCAACAGCTACTGTGTTCATGACCGAACCAAGTTTCTCCAAACAAGCCAGGAGCGTTACGACACCGAGGACAATAATTCTCAATTCTGAGGAATCAACTATGTCATTTATAAGGATCCAAAATGCCACGCATGATACTGCAACGGTACAACGTTGCATAACTGATCCATAGAGTCCCAAAACAATCATGAGTACAATAAAAGATCACTTTAGGTTGATATGCCTACCTATCGACAGTCTCACTACTTGTAAACGGTTCCCGGAATCGATGTACTTCCCGATCGTCGGAGAGAAGAGAATAGCAGCCGCAGTGCGTATCAAGGCATACGCGGACGTTGGCAGAAGAGTTCCGGTATAAATTGACGTTACGAATAGTATAGCGCCGAACTCAAACAATCTAGAATTCCATGTGGATAGAAAGTGAGAAATATAGAGCAAGTAGTGCAGATTCCTGCCCGTGGCAGTCTCTGGCTGATCGCCACTCTGTGGCAAACCATCCGAATAGACCTGGCTGGTGCTGAGCTCGGATTGAGCAGATCCAGGTCGTGCTGAAGATTTTTTTCTGGGTAATAGAGGAGAGCGTGCATCCGGCAGCGCCTCTGGTTCGACAGACTCAGAGTACATGATGGGAGTTCTAATCGTAGACACACACCGGACTATATCGGAAGGTCATTAATCGGTCATTTGTCATTTGAATTGTAAGAAGACATGAGAACCAACTCATGACATGTCCGATGATGGCCACCTTGGTGGGGCCGTCGTGAATTGCGTTGACCGATGAGCATTTTCAGAGGCCTCTGAGCAACAAGCGTACACTGTATCAACTCGACATTACATTGTTACAATTGTCGCTTTTCTCACAAACTCGAAGCCGTTTCGGCTCAATTGCTGGGCCGAGGCTGTAGGGCCGAAATGTTGCTCATGTTTTTTTCCGTGCATATCCTGCACTCTCACCTCCATCTGTCCGCTGCATAGGTGAGCGCCTTGTCGCTCTCTTACTATTACAATCTGAATAGTTCTCTGCGTCCCACCTCGCTCACACTTCGTATTTATCGCGCATTTCTGACTACAGATCTTCCTGAACTTTTGCCTCAAAAGGATTTATTATAATCTCTGCAAGTTAGTTTTTACCGTAAGCCGAGAGCATGTATTAGGCACTGCACCGTTCGCTCACTTTCAAATTCGTTTTCTACTATAGTCAATTCGTTCCTAGTCGTACTTTTCGCATCCTTTATATCTTGTTTCAACATATTGTACTTTATCATAGTATATATTAGCTACTCATTTGACATTATGTAGTTTACATTTGCTAGATTGGTAGTTATGAGCGTCGCTTCAACAATGAAAACAAAAGGAGGTCGCTTCGGCAAACTGATTGGCACTATCACTGGAAGGTACATATAGGAAGCAAAAGGTCATACAATAATAATAAGAAAAACATGCACAGTTACACCCCAAAAGGGATATACGACATCAACGGCCCGCTCTCAAAATTTCATCCAGAAGTATGATCCCTACCCGATTTGAACGGATGACTTTGTGGATATACCAAATTCACTGGAATCACACACTCTACCACTGAGCTAAGGGATCTTGCCGTTGCTGCTAAACGGTATCAAAGGCATTATTAAAGTCGCAAACATCTGGTCCAATTGGCAATTAAGTATAGTACAAGGCAACTTCAATCATAACCTTTTCTCTATTCATAGATGAATCCTAATATACCTTCATCGCGATACCCCAGATTCATTGCCTCGACTTTCTGAATCCACGAAATTGTATACATGTGCTGCTTCCACTGTTCTGAATACAGACGGAACAAAGGTACACCCCCGCAAGCGGGATCTCGGAAAATGTGCCCGACGACCCCCCTATGTCTGTATCCCCAATGTTGAACAGCCCGTTTTCCCTCCGAAGAATATGGTGTGTATAACACATCCCAATTGTCGCAATTGACGAGGAAGTAGAGGGGCCTGGTGTTGAATTCGGGTTGTTGGAAGAAGTAGCCAATCGCGTTGGGCCCCCAGGGATTCAACGAGGGATGGAAGAAGGGTACGGCATCCCATCGGTTGGGGCACTTGGGTTGGTAGAATGGATGGGGATGAGCGAAGTGGTGAGGTGCTCCGGGTTGGCCTGGCTGTCCGGATCGACCAGCCTGTCCTGGGCGTCCTGGCTGTCCTGGCTGTCCGGATCGACCAGCCTGTCCTGGGCGTCCTGGCTGTCCTGGCTGCCCCGGTTGCCCTGGCTGACCTGGTTGACCCGGCTGTCCGGGAGCTCCAGGTTGGCCAGAGCCATTGGGAGCGTTTGGGGCATTCGGGGCATTTGGAGCATTGCCAGGGGCTGGTGCACTCGGGGGGTTCGGAGAATTGGGAAGCCCTTGTGCTTGCTCTACGTTGGGCTGATTGGGAGGGTTTGGTGGGTTCGGAGCGTTATCGCGACGTCTTCCCTGAGTGCTTGAAAAAGGGATACTTGGACTCTGTTGAGCCTGGTTCCAATGTTCGGAAAAGTCGAAGAGAGAAATTCTGAAAAGTTACGCACCTCAAGATCGCCCCTTTTTAAAAAGGTGTTGCGGTAGTCCGAAACTGCCATGGAATTGGCGGCAAGAAGCATTGAGGTGAAGAATTGGAACTTCATGATTCAGTACAGAGTTTGATAACTAACAACTGCCTTTATATGTACGAAATGTGGGTCGCCGATTGTTGAATTGTGGCGCTTCGTGCCTCCTATTGTGATCTGGAAGTGTGTCAGAAGTTGTGTCATAGCAAAAAGCTCCGAAGCCCCACTCGCCAGATAGGGTCACGAGGCTGCGCCACCGAGCAATTCAGACAAGTAAGAGGGTAGCCCGTGTAGGTATAGGACTTTGAAGATCATCTCCAAATGGGCGAGGAACCGCTTGCCATTTACAGCCGCAGGCTCAAATCTTGTCTATTTTCGGACCCCTATTAGATCAGCAAAAATTAGGAGGCATACTCTAGAGTAGGAGGCAAGACCCAGAATTTGTGAAGTAGCTATAGATTGACGAGTTCATGATTACATAAAGGAGGAATCCGTTCGGACGCTGACAAAGAACAATCAGCCAAACACTTACTATTTGAACGAGAGGCCAAAGACTAACCTTGACCACGTATTTTCCGCACTTCATTACGAGAGGTGGACGAGGTGTTCTCCATGCTGTCCGTTGATGAGAAAAACAATATTTAGAAGGTATAAGATGGATCGGAAGAGTAAATCATTTCATATGAAGCGGGTCTGAAACGTCTTGGATGTACGAAGAAAGGCATCTAGCATTCGATAACCCAGAATGGACATTACAAATATTATAAAGAACGATAATACCGTTTCTATATAAGTGCTCAACCTCTAGTCATACTGTAGTTCATGGCACTCACAAAAATGAAATAATATTAATTCTGGCCTCATATTTCTTCGGCGCAACGACAGTCGCAATCAGCAACAGCGCAGACATCATGGCCAGGACTCCCATCTTGTCCATAGAACCAATCAATGATGTGTGAAACGTGACCTCCATGCCGACACGTTTGACACATTACAATGGTATCTTCCATAGTATCTGTCACGTGTACAGTCATCCTCCGCTTAATATCAGGAGAATTGAGATTCGTGCAAACCTTTTGATGAATGAGTATGCAAGAGCTCTGCTTCACGAGCCGCATCTCGAACAATGGAAAGTGTCATCAAACAAATTGAACATCTTGGCAAAGAGCGATGACAGTGGAAGCATGCGGTTGGCTGCACGAAATGCTTCGTTAGTCTCTATGATGGACCAAGAATTCGGAGCGTACTCTTCCCGGTTGTTGGACTCCGCCAACCTCCGCACCGATACCACCACCAGGTCCGTCAGGAATGACAGGTTTGTTGCAATAGTTGCATCGAATGATGATCTGCCTTGGAACCCAGTCGCCTACATTAACCGAACCTCCTTTGAGAGCGATCTGTCCTCTCTCGATATCAAATTCGACTCGGCGATGAAACATCTTGAAACCATCTAATAGGTCCCGGTAACTCTCCACCCATCGCTCGACCCGTCTTTCCATCGCAGATATGGCCGTGACCTGATTCGGGTTGTGCGGAGGGTACACGAAAGATCCCATGATCGCTGCGCTCTGGACGTCTCCTGTGCGGTTGACGAACCCTTGGAGAATGTCCATACCCGCCTTGCTTGAAAGCCCAGGGATGATAATGGCGTCAAGGTCGCCCCGGTTTATGGCGTGATCCTGACATCGTCGGAGGTATGAAGTCACAGCCTTATCATCAAGAAACTGGAAGGCGATGGCAAGCCGCTCTCGGAAGGGCAAAGCTTCCTCTTCTAGGACCTCAGACCAATCATTCAATACCAGGTGTGTGAGAATCGCGCGGAAGTAGGGATCTTGGACTCGCACAATGAGCCGCTCGCAATGTTCCCGGAGCTCGGTAGTTTTGGGACCATGAGGAACGAGTGCCGCAATCGTGCCCGATAGCATACAATGCGACTCGTCTAATATCCCGACCATCAGCTACGGATCGAGGAAGGAGCGGTTAAGGTCTCACCAGAGCTCTTCATGAGTAGAGATATAGCTTTAGCATGTTGCTTCGTGAAGACCAGCCAACACGCTACTTTGGACAGCTCCCCCTCGTCTTCCCAACTATCGAAGTGTAAACACCCAGGAGTGAATGAACAATTCTCGAAGAACCCACCCTTGTAGTACTTTTGCGAAGTCGTCCTCCCTGAAGCTCCACCCGATTAACTGCAACGCTACCTGTCTATGCAGCGCTTTCGATGTCGCAACAGGAGGTTTCCATGGGCGGTCTCTGCGCGCCACCAATGCTCCCAATGCAGCAGAGAAATTGCCGTACAGCTCGTCTATTGATGGGTGAGACTCCCACTGTTCAGAAAGATCAAAGTAGTTGTTTGTTGCGACTAGATTGGGGCCCTGGGTGACAGGAAGGGGTTTGAAACCTTCCCATATACCGAGAAGGCCCTGGTAGGAGAAATTGAAGCCATGAAGTACCGACTTCGGGATGCACAGGTATTCATAGGAATCTGCGTAAATGGAGTCATTATTGAAAGTCGGTTTATCAAAGAGATCAATCATACGATAAATCCATGCCCACAGCTCACTAAGAACCTGTGTCCTGGCATGATGTGGAGGATCGCACATCTGAATGATGTCCAAATTTTTCCTGGGCTATGAATGATATACCTGTCAGACTGCAAAATGCCTGTGGAGGGGAAGTCCTTACATCAAAAAGCCCATATCCTCTCACCGCCCTCCTCTTCATGACCATGGAGATGTCATCCTTTACAATCTGAACGATCCCTTTTGGTCCAGTTGTTCGTCGTCCTCTACTCGCACTATGATCCCGCGACGCAATTCCCCCGATGTCCCTTCCCAAAGAAAGACCCAATGCGCTCTCTTGCACCTTCTTCGGCACCTCACTTGCAGCACCATCTCCATGTAAGCGCGTCCTAGAAAGCCCACTAGTCCCCAACGTTGAAAATCGTTCCTCGTCGCGACCAAATAGGAGTGCGCGTTGATCTGGCGGCGGAGGAACGACTGGGCCTGGCTTGGCCTTCTGCCTTCCGCGCAGAAGGGAGTGTTCTCTTGATCGCGACCCACCCCCACTTGTATTTATTGCCCGTCCGAAAAGAGAGCTAGTGCTTTGTAGCATATCTTCTGGGACGTCGTCGTCTTGAGGGGCTTCAACGGTGAGGTAACAGGCTCCAGCACCAACAACAAAGTCGCCTCGTGAGCTCCAGGCTGCGGATTTGGGCGTGTCGTAGATTGCGTAGAGTTCAAGATCTCCGTCCTTGTTGACAACCATGACGTTGGTTGTGAGAGGGTGTCGAGTTTCATTGGGGGCAAGAGCAAACGACGAGAGAGGACGAGCGAAAGTTTTGGCTGTAAGAAAGTATGAGAGGGTTGGATCATAGTGGGCGGCAGGACTTACTCCTTCGTGTATCGAATAAAATCGATCCATGGCTGTCCTGGTTACTTGCCGAAGGTAGCCCTTGATGCACCCCAGATGTCCATGGTATATTAGTCCACGACCTTTTCCCTGTTCTGGCTGGATCTTGTGTTGTGCTCCCGTTCAAAGGAACATCGTCATTGACGTCTAAGATATTCCAGAAACGAACATATGACGCCTCTCTCTCCATGGAAGCGAGAAGACCGCGACGTGTACTCGAAAACTCTAAGCCTGAGAATATAGAATTCGAGTGTAGTTGAGCCCCGTCGGCTGAGGCATCTTTCTCTGTAAATATGAGACTGGGCGTTTGCAGCTTGCGGGTATCCCAAATAGTAATGACACCATCCCCGAAGCATGCTATGCGATGGGGGTCAAATGAATCAGTAGCTATGCCCTGTACTTTGGAAGCAACGTTGAGGGTTGCAGCTACAGGACTACGGAGGTCGAAGAGACGCAGCCAGCGGTAAGATATCCCTGCGAGAAGCTGGGTGGTGGATTGTGGGAGGAATGACACGACTGATACGGTTTCCGTGGATGCATACTGTTGGAGAACGCGGCTGTCGACCCCTCTGCCAATATCAGCTTGAGGAATGATAGGTTCCGGACGTGGAGGACGTTTCAGAGCGTCATGGTTTGAGGTCTGGCCCAATGGTACTGAAAGCATAGCTGACGCAGTATTAATGTCCCATATAATCAAACTACAGTCCCCCCGTACTTTGTCGAATCCTGACGCAAGATAATTGGGGTCCATCGAGCAAAACGCTAAAGAATTGCAGGAACGTGAATTGCGCACATTCAGAGGGATACCCTGACCGCTTGGCAAGCTGTTGCTCCTCTGCGATACTTTAGACGCCTCCAGTCTAAGCAATTCAATTCTTCCGCTCGAGTTTCCCACAGCTACCAGGTCGTTGAAAATGGGATCTGAAGACCAGGCGAAACACTGCAGCTTCTGTCACACAACGTGCGCGATATAGCATCCTCACCCACCTTCAGATGCTGTAAATCATGCTGTGAGGTGATCTGTCTGATTTCGGGTTGGCTTGGGGCCCATTCATACAAAGTAATTTGTGACCCGCCACCAACAATGAACCTATTGTAACCCCTCGGGTGCCAGAGCAGCTTTTTGTCGTATTGAACCATGTCGCGTGGCCCAATCGTTTGCGCAAATTGAGCAGAGAACTAGTTAAACAACGGGAAAGCAACGCAGGAACGAAGTCGAGAACATGGCCGTTCCAAACAAGAGATGATGAACGCTGAATAGGACAAATTCGGCTAACTTCTAACTTGAACTCACAACTAAATCTGTGGCTACCACCAAACCGCCGTGTTAGGCATGGAATGACGTCGCGTGGCAATTTTCAGAGCACTTCAACGTTTTCGTCTGCTTTCTATTCATGACTGATAGCCATTCCAAGTTTTAAAGACTTATTTACTATATATTTGATTAATTGGTGCGTAATGACGTGCACAATCCGTACTTTAGACGATTCTGAGGTGTTCTACCAGTCAACGATAACTCTCTATAGATGATAGTAAGGACCGATGTGAGTGCTCTGCAGTGCAGTGATAGAAAATGAGAGGCAAAAGGAGCATCTAGTACAGTATCCAGTATCTTAGATCCGAAGCTGTGGTTCGTAAAATTTTGTCTATGTCAATGCAGCGTCCAAACTCTTACACTGATTTCCTTGAGCCACCGCCTTCCTCCACAGTTCCCTTCTCATTTGACAATGGTATCTGAGCATCGAGAGGGGACAGTCCACTACTATTTATGCTAACTTTCCCGAGTTACCTTCTTCCCTATTCTCCTCCACAATTTGCTTCTCATTTAACATCGACTGTAACAGAGAGGTCAACCCAACCTCTTTTTGTATCTCAGCCAAAAGTGCCATCTCGTCCCTCGAGGTATGACTTCCGAAGACCAGGTCCATCTCTTCCAAAGTCTTTCCCTTTGTCTCTGGGACAAAGAAATACATAAAGATAATGGAAAGGACGTTGATGGCAGCGAATAGAATATATGTCCCAAAACCAATGTGCTTAATCATGGGAGGAACAGAATAAGCCACAACAATAGTATTGGCCCAGTTTGAAGTTGCGCCAACTGCTGTTCCCTTTGCTCGTGTCGACAGAGGAAAAATCTCAGATATCAGTGTCCAAGAGACGGGACCTGCCCCATATGCAAAATTCGCCTGCGTCCACAGTCAAAATTCCTTCATCAAACTGTCAAGGAGTGACATACGATATAGATCCAAACGAACACGACAGCCGCCCAACCTCCGGCTGCGTGGGCTGGCCAGTTGGACGAGAATTTTGCCGTAATGATACCCACTATCAGCATGGAAAGTCCCATTCCCGTACAACTCGCAATCCATAGCGGTTTTCGACCCAAGTTGTCGATCAAGATCATGCTGAGTATTGAAGCTAGCACCATGATCACGCCAACTACTCCAGTAGCAAGAAGGGACACCGAATTAGACGAGAGGCCAAGGTTTTGGAATATGAAGGGAGCGTAATAAACAACTATAGTCACATCAGCCATGCCTTGTGCAATGACCCAAAGTCCCAAGGTTGGGAAGCACTCACTCGAGTCGATGCCAGTCCACTGCTGGAAAAACATGATAATACCAGCTATCGCAGCCCTTTTGAAGCTGTCTTTGGTCCTAAAGAGATTCGCGTAGCCCATGAGTTCTCTGACCCAAATGTTGTCTCCCTTCTTGACAAGCTGGGGGTACTTCTGCTCGAGTATTCGACGATCGAAGATTGCCTCCGCCTTGATCTCCAAAAACTCAATCTGAATCAGTTCGTGGTCTTCTGGAAGGTTTCTGAGATAAGACAGCGTGGCCTTAGCTTCAGCATATCGGCCTTTGTTTACAAGAAGCCGAGGAGAGTAAGGCATAAAGAAAGTGCCAATGGCCAGGACAATAGCCGGGATGCCTTGGATAATCCAAGGAAGCTGCCAGGCAAGGTCTTTTTGGCTGGGACCGGTTCCTCCGATGAAGTTGGTGCCATAGCCAATCCAATATGCCACCTATTTTTTGCGAGTTAGGCAATCGACGCGACTCAATGCACTTCCCTACAGACCATTATTCCGAACGTTACACCGAGTTGTTGCATTGCAACCAGAAGGCCTCAATAGCATGACGTAAATTACAAGAGCCGATAGAGTCTGGATGATTGTACATACCTCGAAATTCTGGTGGAGCAAGTTCGGCATTGTATAAAAACCTTGGACCGAGATTAGTCAAGTTGATGTCGAAATCAAAGATTTGAGAGCGTACTTACCCAATTCCTGCCAATGTGCCTACTCCTACGCCAGTAAAGAACCTTCCCGAATAGAGGAAAGCTAGATCTTTTGCTCCAGCACACAGGAAGGAGCCAAGGATGACCCACAGAGCACCTGAAAGAATTGTGTGCTTGCGAGAATAAACTTCACCAAATAGT
This sequence comes from Termitomyces sp. Mi166#008, assembly GCA_018857285.1. NCBI lineage: Eukaryota > Fungi > Basidiomycota > Agaricomycetes > Agaricales > Lyophyllaceae > Termitomyces > Termitomyces sp. Mi166#008. Next base: position 69,934 of record JABAKA010000022.1, read on the forward strand.
CCTGCTGTTAAGGAGCCAAGGTAACCGCCGACTTGAAGGATCGCGGTCAAAAGAGACTGGACTTCTGCTTCCGTAGTCTTCGGAAACTTCGCCTGAAAGGATGTTTTGGTGAAGCTACCTCCTAGAACACCTTGTTGATAACCATATAGAAAACCTCCAATACTAGTGTCAATTGATGAAATCAGTTTCGATGAAATCATTTAGTTTAACATTAGACTGACGATGCAAAACCAGCTACGGCTACGGCCTTCTTATTCTTGAGCAAAACTCGTAAGCCGGCTCCGCCGCGATATAGCTCCGCTCTGCGTTGGGCCGCAGCGCCCTGAGCGAGTTGAATATGGTTGGTTGGACTGTTTGAATCGAACATCGGATCAGAGCACGATTCAGAGGCAAACATAGCATTTTAAGTTATATACAGCATTTCCCCGTCTTGATAAGTTCCGTCCCTGAATGGGAACAAAATGCTGCCATACGGCCCAGCGAAGCTTCAAGAAAGTCATGCACAAGCTAGAAAGCCAACAAGATCATGATCAGACTGGCAGCTGACACGTTCCAGCATGCCGCGGCCGATTCACGTGGTTACCCGGGCCGGTACCGTGTCTTGACCCCTCTCCACAATGGTGGATGGCTTTGACCAATTCAGAAGTCTCAGAAGACAGAAAATGTCAGGATAGCGATCTTCTTATGAACTCCGTGAGCACTTCGTATGGCAATCGAACGCCGCTTTTCAATTATTTTCAAACACGCTCACGGCACACGTTTGGCACACGTACGCACGCGTGGCCTTCTGGTGGACACGTCATTCTCGATATACGGAAACCGCAGGACTGAGGAGTCTTTCGTTCAAATATCAAAAAGAGCTACATAGTCTGGATGACATCGTGCCAACATCTTTATCATTTGCCGCTTCTATCAACGATCGAACTCACGTATGTCCGCCGTTGTTCGTCGCGTAACAACCTATATCCCATTGGGAAGAAGGAACGTACGGTTATCATATTTGGTCAGCCTGGAAGCGGTAAAACGACCCTTCTCTACCTACTTCAATCGGGGGAGGTCGTCACGACAATACCCTCGTTTGGCTTCAATATCGAAACGATACAGGCTCCTACAACAAGTGAGCAGCCACTCACACTCACAGGGTGGGATATTGGGTTTGGCTGTCAGCCGATAGACCGAGCTATCACTGGGCAACGAGACGCACTCATGTGGAGGATTGACGTCTCAGAGACCGACAATGTATGGTTCGCTGAAAGTGCCACTGTACTCGCTCAAGCTCTAGATGCTCTCGATTCCGAATGTCAACTTAAAGAGGTGAAGAAAGATTTCCCGATCCTTGTGTAAGTGGCTCAGCCTGTACATCTTAAAAAACAGTTGAATAAAAATTCAGTCCAAATGCAGGCTAGCCAACAAGCAGGACTGCCCAAATGTGCTACCATTCTATCGGATACATGATAGGTTTGGAGCAATTTTGTCAGGCCGCTCGTCGTGCATCTTTGTAACGTCCTTGACTACCAGAATGGACAAGTCAGGCCTTCCAGAGGCCTTTGAATGGCTTCGCTGCGCTCTAGAGAATGCGTCGGTGGGAATGGTTACACCAGCGGCGAAATCGATCCCAAGGCCCTTGCCTAACCTGCGAGAGGCATCCCTTCTTAAGAAGAAGATCGAGTCATGGGTGAGTCGTTCTGAAGCTGATGATGACCCCCATCGAACCATCGAGGAATTCCATTCCTTGTCCTTACCCGCATGGGACCACTATCTCATATCCGAATTGCATTCCTCCTTCTCACCACATATAGACGCCAGAAAGGTGGTTCATGTCTCGTTCTCTTTTCAGTCGCTCACAAGGCTTACCAGGCCAGGCGAGGACACGATCTTCGAAGGGATTGAGAAATACATCAATGAAAGCCCTCAAGCGCGCGCTCGAGCGTATCATGTCACTATGACATACTTCTGGACTCAAATCGTGCACCTCGGAATACGGAACATATTGCCCTGGACGGATCTAAAGACAACAGAGACGACACTTTCTTCAAATATTTCTGGAATGGAATCTCCGGATCAATTCGCACTTTTTCTTGTGCTGAACCCATACGTAGCGGACGAAAATCTCTGGGCTGATTATTATTCAAAGGAGGTGATGATGAGCCCTGCTGCGAAGGAAGGGATGGTACTGCCTGACAAGAAGCCGCTGCCGAATCTTGTTACACGCGATGGTATCTCAAGCTAATCAACCTTCTCCGCAAGATTGCATAAGGCTGTATTACTATACTAGAAAGAACATTAGGTCACGTTGAAGAACAATCTTATGTGGAGGCAATTTCCGAGCGCGATGTTGTCTCTCTGAATACTTTCAGGAGTGTCCACTCAAATAGACCGACTTTTGGCTGAGGTAGTAGTTCTTTGTGTTCCACTGTCAGTATTGCAGCACTGAGAACACTTGGTATACCGATGATACAAAATGGTGTATGTTACATGTTGTTCACAGGCAGGCGTTCATTGTATTCGATTCCAGCCTGGCATATACTCCTCTCTGAATGTATGAAAGATCCAGGTTCGGCTTTCCCTGCGACCCATTTAAAAGCAGAGTCACCCCATGTCCCATAGTGACTGTTAAAATAAATGCCACCTTGACATCGCGCATACTGTTCATGCCACCACAAACAGGGTCAGTAATCATGTTCGATGGGATAGTCTAGAGATGTGCTTGCCGTACGATAGACCCTCCACCGCAGTCTTTTCCAGCCATAGATTCCGCGCTGATCGATGACCTGGTTTAGCATCTCGTATAATTCGGTAAGGTAAGCTACACTCCAGACGTGGAAGACTCCGCCGGTGGGATACTTAATAACTTCCATTCCACTTCCTGGCTTGTCAGGTGCGTGGTTTAGGACTTTCAGCACAGCTTTCCCAAAATCTTTCACATGGATTCGTGAATTTTGGTGTGGAGGATACCGAGGAAGTGTTACGAGAGCGTTCCCAAGATGGCTCTCTCGTGTAGCATCGTCAAAAACACCGGCCGCATCGAGGACAGAGTTACACTTCTCCCAAACCCATGGTGGAGAAAACCGCGAAATGAATTCTCTACGCAAGCTTTGCAGGCTAGGGTTGGTCACATATTTCGGCAACAAAGTGCCAGCGCGACTTCGAGTATTATAAGGTGGAATTTTGACATCCAGCCGCACATCCGCTTTATTACCAGTGATTGGTTCAGGGAATGGCCTGGCGCCTTTCCATCTTAAATTCCAACCTTTCCTGCGGCGGTTCTGACTATGGAGTTATGAAGTATGGTAAATGAACAAGGGTCAAATGCAGCTCACTGCGCATCCCAACCCTCAGGGCCTCCGTGTTTTTCCCATGCCTTCCATTCGATCTTGCGATGAGAAGCAACAAACATCAGTTTGTTTTTGGCTTTAGGATCAGGGCTATAGTATGGTTCCCATTCAATGTCATTCAGGACGGCCGAACGTTGAATTCGATACCACTTCTTTGCTTGAGATGAAGTGATCTGATAGTGGTAGTTCAGCAAGTTCCCTACAAAATATGAATGTTTTGGCAAAATCACCATTTCCTCAGGGGGTGTCTGAGATTCTCTCCAAGTAGCAGGATCTGTCGGTGGCGGTGCCTTGTTCTTTCCTTTCTTCCTCGAGTTGGCTGGAGACAGTGGACTGGAGTCCGGCGAATGCTCACGGACTGGTGGCATCGAGGATCAAACTTCAGATGAGAATATATGAAGATGAGCAAGGTAGATCGCCACACACAACCACAACAGAAAACAAACGGAGTTCCACGGCATCCTATGTAGCCTCATGATCAAGTTCAAGATCTTCGAATGCCGGTCAGCTCCATAATCACACGATCAGCAGTCAACATATTGATCACGACAGCATAAGCTTGAGGACAGCATGTCGGGAGTGAGCTGAGATAATTTGAATACGAAGTCAAGAAAAAGAGGTGACGTCTTGGCGCCGCAAGATCGCGGAAAGGGACTGAGGCTGCATCTACTTAGCTACTTACGTATTACATATAACAGTAAAAATCTGCTCCAGCTATGTAATGCTCATATCTGGAAGTTGGAATTCAAGAAAATAGCAACAGTCTCTATGGTCTATATGTTTTTGACTAGATGAAGAAGTGAGCAAGAGGTTGTGAGTCATGGTGTTTAGGAGGTACAGGTCCAATGAATAGGCGTGACAGACATGGACAGCGATGGACACAGCGTGAAGGTATAGTATAAAAATTTCCTGGGCGTAGAGTACAGACAAATAGGATGGAATAATTTAGTGGAGTTCGAGGGTAGTGTGGTCGATGACGAGTGATTATAGATCTGTGATAGCCACGCGCACGAAAAGCGTCGAGAACAGGTACTGAGATAGTTGCGTATCGTGCAACGGCAAGTGTCGGTAACCTATTCCCGAATCTTGCATCAATACCCATTCTCCAGATCGATCAAGGATAAAGAGGACTTACCCATTCCCAGACTCCCTAAGCTCGCGCAGTACACCGCGAGTGGCTCGACATCTTCCTTCTCGCTCGCTCGTACCACAAATCGTACGAACACCAGATCCCGCATGTCACCAGCACACTCGAATGGTATCCGCAGCTTCTCTTCCCAGACCGGGTTGAAACCGTTGGCTTTCACCACGCCCGTACGGTACGTATGCGCCCGAGCAGGAGTCGGCGTTGTCGGCAACGTACCCGTTCCGGTAGTCGAAGGCCAGTCGGGTACGTGGATAGACACCTCTACGAAAGGGTCCACAAGAGTCTTGTCAACGATCTCACGTCCGGAAGAGTCCTTTGGTCGTGGGAGCTGCTGTGCGGAGATGATAGACACGTCCAAGTGGTGCTTTGTATGCTTGAAGAGGTAATCCTTCGAGAGAAGCGGGTTTGAGCCAGATCCAGAAGCAGAAGAAGGGGTCGGCGAATGCGATCGTGGATGTTGATGCGGGAAATGTGGATATGTTGGGGTTGACGGTGGTGGAGGGGGTGGTGCAGGTCCAAGGAGGGCAGCTGGTTTGAGGACATACCCGGCTCGTCCGTTGCGCTGGAACATCGCGTGGTTGATCATGTAACCCAAGTCTAAGGAGACAAATAAGCCAGGGAAGGACACAAGGTTGGATTCAGATCATGTACCAAAGGTCTGCCAATTGATAGCTACCAATTGCGTCCCGGAGCTCCAGTACCGGTGCGGCTCATAGTTGCTTGAGGTCACCCTCATTCCCTTTGGGTATATCCTCACCAGATGTGTCCTACAATGCTTGATGAGATCCTGCATACCACCGGTATTGCTCTTGAGCATGTGATTCGCAGTGTTCTCGGAGAGGGAAAACATATGTTCGGGAGCGTAGACCTCTTTCTTGTTGATCCCACGATATTTGACGCCGACGGTGTATACAAGAAGTGAAAGGAGACGTGCAGACATCTTGGGTTTTGATGTCGGAGAGGGCGAGGCAGGGATAGGAATGGGAATGGCACCAGAACTATTCAAGGATGGAGACAGAGGATGATGGTTGAGATTTATAGGGGAGATAGGAGTAGGAGATGTCGAGAGGACAGGGGCGGAGGTAAGAGAAGTGTATTTTGGTGAATTAGAGGGCGGGTACACCGATACAGGGGACATAGTGAGTCCACGTGAAGGGAAATAAGACGAAGGAGGTCCAGTGGGGGCCGTCGTCGGTAGAGATGCAGCTGAGTGAGGGATACGCTGCGGCGTGATCGAGTTTGACCCAGAATTCGAGCGGGAGGATGAGGACTTGCCAACACTTTTTACACGTTGAAGAACCGTCGATCCCGCCTTCATGAGATCGTCCTTGAACTCTACATTGAACATCAGATATAATGACAGAACATGATAGAGATAATATGTACCTTTCACCGCAGACGTCTCTTCTTTCCGTTTGATGACAGACTTCCCCAACTGTTTCTCGAACACCGCCTCCGAGTCAGACGTTGATGAAGATGCCGAAGCTGAGGTCTCTGTCAACCCATACTCTCCCTCTGACATTGCAGAAGAGTCTTTCCTCCTCGCCAGATATAGATTCTTCGCCTGTGAACGAACAATGGTCAGTCTTCTAAAATGTAATTTTTGGAGGAAAATGCCTTACCTTGAGCAGGATCCGGCCTTTCAGCTCCTCAGGGCTTGGCAGCCGGTCTACTCGCCCTTCGCGTGGAATGGGACCTTGAATGAGCTTATCACCAAAGACGTCACACATGATGTCAGCAATGGCATCTTGGCCCGCGAGGGAGCAGTGAATCTCGGCGGAGATGATGATGGGGTAGGGCGACGCAACAAAGCCGTACTTCATAATCGCATGACAAACTTCCCGTAGGGACACTTTGGAGGTGAAAGTCTTGCCATGGGTGATCTGCGGTTCGGAGGGTATGTCGCCATCAAATATGTCGACTAGCGGGACATTAGTTATCAGCAAAGGTCAGCGAGGTCCAATACACACGCTCGACGCTTCGACAACTATGCAGCAACGCTCGAATGTATCCCTCTATCGTGCTTGAGCCAACAAGTTGATGGCCCACAAGATAAGTATTATGTGATGATGACACATAATAATCTGACAGCGGACGGGTCATATCATGGCACACGCGCCCATGTTGGTCCATGAATGCCGCGTTGTCAGGAGACATAAGAAACGAAGTGAAGGCATCTTTAGACATGATCCTGATTGGAGAAGGGGGAGAAGTCGAAGCGGAGGCCGAGGCCGATTGTGATGTATCTTCGACAATTTCGGAATACCGTTCAAACATGTTCTGAAGCTCAGACGCGCTTAGGCTGGACTTGTGAAACAGTGTAAGACAATGTTGAAGGTAGCTAGATGGGAAATATACCTGTTGTTTCTCCCGCATGAATCTCTCAAAGACGATATAATCAAACACCGATCCACCATGTGCGCGAAGCTTGTTGTATAAGCGGTCTATCTCGGGCCGTCCCTTGAGAAGTTTGACGAAGCGGCGGAAGTCCTCAAAATCGAGATAGTTACGTTGATGAACGTCGGCTTGCTACTGTGACATGAGTCATGACCATACAATGAGAGCATGACATACCTTGAACAGCCTTTGCAGCTCACTAGAGCTTGAATTGATGTTAAGCCTCCTACAAAGCTTTTCTACCTCGTCAAACATGAGTTTCTGGTCTTGTTCTTCGTCTGCACCCTTCCAATAGTGCTTTTCCCAGATGGCCTGACGCATCTCGAGGTTACCAAGACCGCTCATGAGCTCTTTGCGTATCGCGTGTAATCGACGCAAGGTCGTATCCCACATCCTGAATACGTCACGCGACGCAGCGATGAGGTGCAGAGTTTTATATGTGCCATCAATGATGTAGACGATCGTGAGCCAGCGGTCCTCGTACTCTGCTGCGAGCTGAAATTGCTCGCGGTAGTACCGTGCATCGGAGCCTGACCGCAGTTCCTTGATGTTCTCGATAGGGACTATATGAGTCAGAAGTGAGCAAAGGACCTCGAGAAAGACACATAAGAAAACATACTGATGCGCTGTTGCTTGCCCTCCCATATAATTTGGCCTCTGTCAGGGTCGAGACGGAAGACAGAGCGCCGGTGCTTCTTGCTCGAAACCTTGGTCATTGGCGTTCCCTCCTGCAACAGCCTCGGCACTGTCACATCCCCCTCTCTGTCCATCGCTTTTGTTGGAAGAGAGAGGGCAGGCGCAGAGAGTCTACGTGAAGATTCAGAGGCTGTGTTCGTGCCAGCAGGACTTGTTGTAGCTTCGGCCTTTGTCGTCGGCGTTGTCGATGATAGCGGTAAAGCTGACGAATGTAGGAGTCTAGGAGTGGCCGCTGTCGGAGTTGATGTCGGAGTAGCCATCACCACCGTCGTTGACATTGATCGCCCATGTCTCGAGCGTGCCTTCGAGTTTGTCTCCAGTTCTTCCACAACCTTACTTTCTTTTTCCTTTACCGACTTTGAGCGGCCCAACGACGTCGCCTCCTTGAACTTGCGCTTGATAGATGTACTGAGCTTGACTGTCCGCGTTACATTTACCAGTGTCGTGTCTGTTGACGGTGAATCGCTCAGCTCCTTGTGCACTAGCTGCCCTGTGCTGGTGAGCAGGTTCCCAGCACGCCGGAGCATTCGCCTAGGAGTTGAGGTGTCTGTTGACATTATCACACTGTGGACGGCGAGAAGTAGGAATGTGTGGGCTTTTTTGACCGCCCATAGCTGACTACGTTATGTACTACTAGACCAGAGGGATATTTTGCATCAAGGCACACGCCTCGAATTTGTCCTTCTCTTGACGACCCTGCATCATTCAGATGACTTGATTTTCTTACTCCGCTGGGCTGTGCGTGAACGTGTCCTTGTCAACTTCAGAGCGTCTATCTCTAAAGTCTCGGGTTATTTCAGTATAAGCTTGCTCACCTACTGTTTCTAAAGATGGAACGCACACGACCATAGTTCTATAGGCGTTTGCATCGCCTGGACAAATCCGGAATTATATCGGACTGAGTAATTCCCTCACTCCCCCGCCAACTTACACGTGAAGTATTGTAATCTTGCATCATAGATCACGAACAGCCATTGTTTCAAGTTCGACATTTAATTGTCCTCGCCTTTGACAAAGATGATCGACAAAAGAAAGTCTCTTTGAAACATTTGACAGCCTGCCATTCCTGGACTAATGCCGGTGTGTATGCAAGCTGCTACTGCACTGACAATAGGCGGGCTCTAACCATTAAACTCCTAGCCACAGATCCAAGTGCACACAATGACCGTTTGTGCTTCTCGAAGCTAGAAACATCGGAATCAAGTGATTAGGATGTTCCATATTTATTTCAACGCTGACGCCGTCAAACTTTATGGCACATACAACTGGAATATCGGTATTGTTTCAGAAATGCTACACATAATTCCTTCGAACTCAAGTTCTTTCTCACTAGTCGCGCGCTACGTCTCCGAAGATGCTACCGCCTCCCAATGCCAAGTGCGATACAGCCGCGTCATAGACCCGTCTCGCAAACGCGGGGCATGGACCGACGACGAGTTTGGACGGCTCAAAGAAGCCGTGGCCGCATAAGCTCCACGGTAGTCTCCAAGAAGATTGAATATGATTTTTATACTACCAAATGCCGAACAAGCCTACGGTAATAACCTACTATATTGTGTGAATGACCTTACTAACACGTTGTCACATTAACTAGTGTCTGTGTACAAACCAATTCTCTATGTATCTCCCCGTCTCCATGACAGGTCACT
>JABAKA010000023.1:0-25848 GCA_018857285.1 Termitomyces sp. Mi166#008
TTTTTTTTTTTTTTGTTGTCTCTTTTCTTTTTTTTCTTTTTTTCTCTTTTCTCTGTTTGTTTCCCGGCTTCGTTTGCTCATCTGTGATTGTTTTTTTTTTTTTTTTTTTTTTTTTTGGATAGTGATTATGTGTTGTTGTAGTAGTATTTGATGTTTGATTTTGGTGTTTTTGTTTGTGAGTTGGGGGTGATGTGATGTGAGGTGGGGATACCGACGAAACGCTGTGTGTGTGTGTCCGTCTTAATTTTTTTTTTTTTCTGTCTCGATGGTTAAATAATATTTTCTCTGTTGTACTCTATGTACCTCTTCTCTTCGCCCCACATGGATCACCGCTAATTCAAAGGATTTTTCACAAAATCGCGCATTCTGTACTTTGGCGCGAAACTCGAGAGAGCGACTTTCACAAGCGTTCCGACCATCCTCGTAATCTCATCTCCATCCCACAAAGAGTGTTAGTGTATATGTAATCCTCTCCACCGTTCGTTTCGTCTTCAATACCGAAGAGTGCGTTCTGCACGCTGGAGCTTCGTACACCGAGTTTTTGTGAGAATTGGGGGCAGACGAACGCTCGTATAGTGAGGGTAGTGGACACTTTCAAGTCTTGTAGGTGTTTCATATGGATTTCGTCGTACGTCTGTGGTGTTCCGCGTACTAGCAAAAAGGCACACAGCCCCGACCCATGGCATTTTTTTTTGAGGTACGCGCCGTCATGCGTAGAATTTCATGCCATTTGCTAGGAGTGAGATTTCTTTACGCAGACTATAGGTGTGTGTGTGTGTTCTCATCTGCCGCCCAGGGATATACACTCGAGAATCCTTTTTCTTTGCACAACAAAAAATCCGGGGTACGAGAGCCCCCCCCCCCCTCAGCCATGGCCCAGGCCTGGGAAGTTTATCAGGGGCAGAATAGTATAATTTATTTCATAAGATAACCCTTATCAGTGACATACTCGTGTTCACGGTCTGAAGGTGCGTCGAACGAACGAGACCCCACGTAGCTGGTCCCTGAACGCCACGGGTCGATTTCGAGCTCCCGTAGGGAACGGGAAAGTTATCAAGGCCTGCCGTTGATCCGGGAAGCGCAAGGTGGAAGCGGAGCGGATGGGGTTTGGGAACGGGGGAACCAGAATTCCGGGACGCCTTTGAACGTAGGTACGTCGCGACGCGGGTGCATTGAAGCCTTTAGGGATTGCTTTGAGATTGAGGTAGCACCAGAGCTCAGGTGTGGCAAACGCTACTTGGCGCCATGTACATGGCAGAATAAGAGAGGTGGGCTGTTTTTGTATGGTCTTCCGGAGTTGGCGTATACAAAGATATTTTTTGAGTTGTTCGATGAGAGAGGAACGCTGGCGTCGAGCTCTGTGTGTGGTACAATTGTTGGAAGAAAACTTTGACCTAATCTTTATAATATTTTTCATCGGCTAGGCGCTTGTTGAGGCTCAAACTCCTTTTGTTCTGCGTTGTTGTTATGACTTGGGAAGGTATATCCATGTCAAACAAGGTCTATTTCTCGAGCAAGTTCGGTAGTGCATTCTAGGATCATAACTAGCAACACAAAGCAAAAAGTCCAGACTACCAGCTGAGAGAATATCGAGGCCGAAATCTATTCCATTATCATGGAGGGTTTGTGAGGAACATCAAGGATATGTGCCCAAACGGAAAGAGGTGGCACGTAATATGAGAAACAGTGACATTTTGGAGATGCCTTGAGAACCGGATCACAGTGAGAAGGGGTAGCTCAGTCCGTCGACGGCCGCTTCAAGGAGTTCCATCTTATTGCTTTTCTATGCCGTATGCTTGAAGTTTAGCTTGATCAGAACACTTGATTGTTCGAATTATAGCCACTGATCCGACGTAGTGTGTTGGTCCGCAGCGTCCGCACGTACGTACAGTATCGTTCGTTTATGTAGTTGAGTGACTTTCCAAGACACACTCTCGTTCTGGTCCAACGCAATCCAATGGGCCCTATGTAACCAACGCGGTTCTTTTCTAGTCACGGTCTTTCCAAAGGTCGCAGTACCAAATTGTTTGGGTAAAGTGACCTTGGTGTAGTCTTACCGCGCGCCACCCATGAACCGAGATCTTTCAAACACTAGTACCGATCATTCTTCCAATGGCTTTCTTAACAGAAAAGGATTAGAACTGAGACACACACTCCTCCGAGCTGCAGTCCGATTTTGTGTTATTTTCTCCACTTTTCTCATGTCAATAAGTAGTCCCTGGCGGCTGCTATATCCAAAACGGACATGGGAAGGCAGATGGAATTGCAGCTTCTGCCGGTCCAACCAAACTCCGAACGACACGAGTCGCTGTCAAATCAACGGATGAGATTTGACTCTAGTTAGTATCGGCCTACAATAAACAGTAAGATTGCCTTAAGCTTGTTCAGTTCGCTCTTGAACCGTGCGAGTGCGGCATCAGCCTTCATAGAAACTGAGGAGCTTGAGAAGGCTTAAGCCGATGGGCATGGACATGCGGAAAGAGCCTAAGATAGCCCCTCTTCTCGTCTATCGTCCAACGGTGCTTTTTGGACGACACCAGCATAGACTGATCACCCACAACAACTAGGACTGACGATGCTTAACATAGGGATTCAATCTTTACTAAGCGAAAGTTCCGAAAGTCTATTCGAAAATGTTGATACCCCAGTTCTTACTCATGTCAACAGCGCGCTCAGGTTTGTGGGAGGTAGCAGCGTTTTCCAACTTCTCCGCTAGTTCAGGGGGAAGCTTGGTGACTTCAAAGATATGGTGATTCAACACATATGAGAGGGAGAGAACGTGATCCTTACTCTGCAGATTCTGGATGACACGAGACGGAGTTACGCTCTTTGGTAGGGCAACATTCTATAAGACAGTGGCATCCTCATCAATGATTCGAGATGGATCAAAAAGAGAAACGAAACGTACACCACGTTGGACTTGCCATGATATAAGGACCTGAGCAGGGGTAATATTGAGTTCGGCAGCAATTTCCTTCACCTAGGTAATGGATTTTTGAGACATTGGTGGAACAAATAGTAATAATATGTACCACAGGAACTTCGAGAGAGTTCTTCGCACGGCTGGAGCTCCCCAAAGGAGAATAGGCTTCAAGAAGCAAATTGTTTTCCTTGGCCCACTGTCAAAGACATCGGTGACTCGGAACAAAGAGATGATCAATGACAATGGTTGACAGACCTTTACGAGTTCAGGCTGTGGATTCCAGTAGCTGAGTTCGACCTGACAAAGTATCAGAACAGAATGGTACACAGAGATGGATCAAGATACCTGGTTGACTGCAGGCTTGATTTTAAGAGGGTTTCCGGTAAGATTCCGGATTCTACAGAGTACAAAGAGGTCGGTGAATAACCTCAGTTACAAAGACGATCATCAAAGAACGTGCCTCCGAATGTTGAAACTTCGAACGTGTCAGATTCATATTCAGAACGATAGTGGAACAGGAGCTTACTTGCTAATTCCAATGTTCCTGACCTTGCCTTTCTCTACCATCTCCTCGAGCTTCTGCCAAGTCGGATAAGGGTTATCAGTGAGTTCTTTATTTAGTGACGAGTCGGCATTCTGTGCAATAGGCCTAGAATTTTTTTTTTACAAAGAAAACATTCAATTAGCTTCCGAGGCGGATATGATGAGAAAGAGAATAACCAGTGAATCAAGTAAAGGTCAAGGTAGTCCGTTTGGAGGCGCGCCAAACTTTCGTCAAGGGCAGGTTCAACATCCTCCGGTGCATGGAACGTGTTCCAAAGCTGATGTAGAATCCAGGTCAGTGTCTAATATCAAAGGTATACACCAATGGTCCCACAGTACATATTTACCTTCGAAGTCAACCATATATCTTTTCGTAGGACCCCGCTAGCTTTGATTGCCTCACCGACTTCAGCTTCGTTCTACCGATATGTTTCGCTATGCTTTCGAGAGTGAAATGTCAGTATAGACATACCTTATAGACCCAAGCTCCATCAATGTGTCTATAACCGGCTTTCAAGGCGGCCTGTAGCATCCGTAAGGCAAACGAACGGGACCCGTCTTTAATTGACAAGTCACCTGCACAGCAGGCCCAACTTCATCTTTCTTTGCCTTCCAAACACCTGTTGTCATGTCAGTGCGGGTGGATGCTGTTGCAACTTCGGCTCACCAAGCGCAACTGAAGGTATCTTGTCTCCAGAAGGCAAGGTATAATGGCTTGGCAGCTCAGTTCGGCTGCTGTGAAGGCCTTTGTAGCATCCTCTGAAGGGCCTTGGGAGCCCGACACTCCTCATGCGCGGAATATGTTGGATGCCATACATCATGGTCATGACAATCGTGGAAAGACGTTGGAGGTCGGACTTCACAGGCCTTTCAGTTATCCAGTTTTCCCCATACGCTGGTATATCGGCAGCGACGTAACGAAGTTTCTACGACATGTTGGTGACGTAAACATGCTACGACTATGGACCAGGATTTCCCAGTAGTCGACGCGCTCCGTGCGTCACGCCATGGCATAAGTATACATGTCACCCTAACCAACAACCCCACATTATTCCTTTGTTCCATACGCGGACCCTCGTGGACAAGAAGTAACCGAAACCAAACCATGATCTTTGTTTTCCAAAACTTGAATAAAGGCCTTTCACTGTCAAATTCCTTTAAAACTTTGACTTGCCTTCATTTCTTCCCATTCTCTCACCCTTTGTTCATCTTTCTTCCCTAGAGACTGAGAGTCCTCTCCTGATCTCTCTGTCCCGGTAATTCATGTCACGGCTCCTTAACCTCCCTACAGAAGTTCTGACAGAAATATTGCGCTACTTATCATTGTCGGACTTCTCGTCAATCTGCACGACCCACTCTATATTCCAACGCTGCGTTTCCTCCTCTTCACGTCTGCAGTATCATTACTTGACCGAGAAAGCTGGTGTCGTCAACAACCCGACATGTGGACTGAGTCTTTTTGAACGTAAACGCCTGCTCATGCGCCATGAACGCGCTTGGGAGCAAGGAATTGTAGCATTTCTCCAGAGCTTTCCTGTCGATAACCAGACCGCCAATTGGAATTGTTTCGCTGTCGAAGACGGAATCTTGGTCTTGCTGGACAGAACACATGGACTTTTACGTTCCTCTCGTCTCCCAGTGAAGTCTCAACAAGCTCTGGAGTGGTCGATGATCCACACAAGTCCGACTACCGTGTCTGTCAACGTTGCCCTTCGAGAACATGGACTTTTGATACTTTTGACCGCGTAATACTATCTCTATTTCAAACTATATGGACATTCACTGAAAGATTATCTTAATGACAGAACCCCGTCCCATGTTGACCCCGATATGAATATCTATAGTCTTCGACTGCTGCATATTTCAACAGGGCAGCCGCATCCTCTTGCGCAAAATCCCGACATTGTACTTCTGATCGGGATATCTATAGAACCCAATGTGGAATTTACTGCAGTGGCAGAAGACAATCTTATCGTCTTGTTAAAATATGCCGCTGTTCATCACGACATACTCTACGTGATCAATTGGAAAACAGGCGTAACGAAGATGGTACAAATCCTTCCTTAAACATGGCTGTACTTATAACTGATGTATTACCAAATCCAGGAAGTTCTTTTCGAGCACGGTTTATATACTTCATTGACGCTTCTTTCGTCTTCCCTCTTTCTCTTGACAAATATCGAGAGGCAGACACTTGACATATGGGCTATCCCTTCGACTTCGGAACCTTCTCCTCCTCCATATAAGAGAGTCCCCCTACTTGTCCTCCATCTCCCCTGCCTCCAGGAATCTTTCAGTTTTTCATACATGGTCGCGGCGACAGAGCCACACAATATCTGCTCTAAACCTTCTTCTCCAAACGAGCCCTTCTATTGCACGCCGGAAAATGCCATCGTTGTCATTGACATTATTGTAGAATCAACCCAGGATGATGAACAATATTCATTCTTATTGATTGCGCACCGAACGTCCTTTGCGAAGCTGTGTCACGACTTAACTACAGCTGACCATGGTATGCTCGCTAATGGGGCTACAATGGAGTGGGAATCTTGGGGCTCTCGAGTGGCTCGCTGGTTGCATGTCGATGCCATCGTCGCTGAAGATGTCGATTGGCTAGCGGGACGTATGGGGCAGCGTCTCGTACTTGTTTATGAACTTTACGATCCAGAGACCTACGAAGCAGCGAATACATTCATGACGATCCTGGATTTCAACCCCCACGCAATACCGAGACACGAGGACTCGAATGGTGAGTACGTGCTGACGCACCTGAAGCACCCGGTTTTCAAGAATGCGGTGGCAAGCTCTTTACCCTACACACGCACGGTGTCTGAATGGAAAGGTAAGAAGCCCTCTGACTTGTATGAAAGGTTATGGTTGGATGGTGGAAGGCTAGTGGGTCTACAGGTATAACTTTCTCCACATGAGCTTACGATTGCTACAAATGCTCAGTGTATTCTGTCAGATCGACGGTTATGAGGATAGGATCACCGCGGTTGAGCTCATCTATGTGGACGCGGAAGCACTTTGAATAATGTTGTGTTTCTCTCCCGTGTTCTACGCATATCTGGTGCAGGGGAAATGTCTTTCTTTTGCAGTTCTGATAAGTAGCATACCATCATGACCAGTGTTCAAACCATTGGGGAAAAGGTGTTTTGGGTCTTAGAGTACATACCACGTCAGCTATGTCTTATTAGAAAGTTCCTCGCAGTTGAACCAAGAGGCTATTGTGATGAAGAATTCAGATACTACTACGTATTGAAACAACAGCGTTCGGTGAATGAACCCAAGTGTTGACTTTGTCAACGGCTCATGCTATGGTCAGGATTGGCATCCAAGATCAATTGACGGGTCTCCTCAGAGCGTGGCGTGATGGAGCATTGGAACGGGAGCTTCTCACTGACCGGAAAGTTGGATAGACCTTCTGACAACGACTTGACGCACTGACATAATAGGACCATGGATTGAATAAGTCCCGTCAACGGGTATCTCATTTCCTTGCTCATCCGTAACCTTTCTTCATGTTAAAGGTGGCAAGGAGTGTAACAATCATGAGCCAAATATGTGACGTCGTTAATAATCATGGTTTTCACTAGCCAATTATTATATACTTACCAACGAACTCGCCAAATACGGCCAGGGATCCTTGTTAAGGTTTTTTTATTTTGAAAGTGGGGGAACTCAGATACACTCTCTGTTTCCCATCGTCTCAATCCAAAAGTCAAGATAGGATCCTCACCATTTAGGTTCCGGTCTTGATCAGAAAACCTTTCTGGAATAAATGAATCGGGCTGAGGGTACCATACTTCCGTCATGTATCATTGCCCTGGTTGAGATAACAATTCACTCATTAGTAACACAATATTCGATTGTACGAACCAGATGTTTGTTATGACTGGTTCCTATAAGTGTTGAATGAGAGAACTCGGTGAAAATTTAATTTTGAAACCTTTTGGGATAAAAATTCCATTGTAGACGTCATCCTCCGATGTAGCGTGTGGAAGATTCAAAGGCGTTACAGGGTGTTATCTCATGACCTCACGAAAGATGGCTTCAATGAAGCAGAAGACCACCGAACTCGCCATATGACAGCATGTATAAACTCTTCGATCAATGTTACATAAGAGGAGGTTCAGCAGCCAGGAAATAGATTTTATTCAGAATTCTCACCAACTACCTGAGCTCAAAGTCAAGAGCACATGGTTCTGGAGATACTGCTCGACAAGTAGTAACAGATGACAACAAAACGAATAGAATGAAGTTGCTTCGTAAAATGTATAATGAAAGGGTCCAAGGCGACGAGAAGCCGACGAGTACTTACTAGTTCATACACCTTGAGAGTTTTGTTCTTAAGTTTCCGGAACTGCTACGTCGTCGAAGTGCTGCTGGTATGATCCTCCTATGATGCCATTATCCATCATATCGAACAAGGGGAACGCTGACGGAGCGCAAAATGAACGACAGTCTCGGGTCAAGACCACGCATAGATCCAGCATAAGTACCCACCGGTGGAGAGAGCGCTTCTCGAACATTGCGATAACATCTTCTACAGTTGACTTGAACCATGTATTGTCCTTTTAAGATGCAAGATTTCAGTGGAACTGTGCCGCGACGCTGACCGCATTGCCAAGTCTGTTATAATGAACGTCAAAGGAACAAATAAAAGGCTCCCTCAAGAGGTATTCTAGGGCATTAGTTAGTCGCATACCTCGGCATCAGTTGACGGACATTACACGTACTTGATGTATATGGCTGATCATCTGAATTCGCAAGAATCAGATATGAGCCAAGTAAGAAGAAATAGCTCCTATCCGGCCGTGGAATAATTCGGAGACTGCTTAAATATCAACGTCTTAACACCCGACCAAAAAATCAAAATCCTATTATCCAACACCTTTCATACTCTACATACACATCCTAGCCATAGCTGTGTGTAGAAGTCTGAATCTTCTCGCCATTCTCCTGTGATCACTTGACTGTCAATATGAAGGCGGCACAAAATTCCTATATACATTCGATATGGTCGGAGCTCAAAGATCATTCCTCGGCATCGTACGTCGGGCGATGGTGCACGATGAATGATCGGAACGGTCGTGACTCCCAAGAATTGTTGCTTGATCCAGTGGTTCCAAGGTTCCAATACTGGTAGATGGACGTTAGATCTGCAAAAAATCGTCGGTGCCCTTGCTCGATCAAGACTGATCTTTCTGCTGAATATAGATGAGGATATTTTCTCTAATGAGTAAGAATAAGGACGCACAAACGTAGATATCACAGTATGCACCTAGAAGACGCGCTGTCGTGGATCTTTAACAACTTCCATCATCTTCAAGACGATCTCAGCTTTGAATGCATCCTACATACAACACTGTCAGCACCACATCATCGAGCAAAAAAAGAACTGACGTTTTTTCTGTAGATATTCTGAAGTGGTTTAACCTGTCTCGATGCCCATCCAAACTCAGAAAGCATCTTCTCCTGGAGTGTCTCATCCGTTGTGTGCAAGAACCTCGCGACACGCATCTTCACGTCCGCAGACTTCGAATGATAGTCCTCAATGCTCGTAGGAAAATCAGCTTCTCGGCGTTTACGTTCCTCTTCCTCACGGCTTTTCACCTGTTTAAGTTCCTGGTATAGAACGATAAGTTGTTCTAAGTGTGCATGGCGCAGGCGTTCCAATTCGTCTTGCCATCGCATCTGCTGAGGTATGTACCGGCGTGATTCCTCATAGTGCTTCTATACGATTGTCAGATGTGGTTAGTAAATAATAAGGCAAACTCTCACTAAAAGGTCATCATCACCTTCCATCGCCTCGTTGAAAGCACGGCGCATGTCTCGAGCATCATCACGGTACTCCTCAGAATGACAGAGATACATTCGCTCGAGATCAGACAAATGCTGAGCCTTCAAGTCCGTAATTCTTTTCTTGATCGTCTCCGGTGTGTCCGGTTTCAGCTCCTCTCGCATCTGCTCAAGTCTGCCCGCTGCAGCGTCACGTTTGAATGTCACACAGAAAGAATAAGAACTCACGTTGGTATAGGCCGATCCTTTTGTGTCAAGATGTATTGAGCAGTGTGGTGCGCGTCCAACGCTGCCCAGGATGGTTCTGCCGATGGATCGGATCTTGAGCCAGGTTTTGGAGGATCTGGAAGCCTGAATCCGTTGAGGCCCTCGTATCTGGAGGAAGGTAGTCGAGTTTTTGGGAAGTCCTCGCCAGAAAACCACATATGAGCCATGGTGGTTGATTGTGAAGGAGCGGGAACAGTTGAACGGAGATGTCCGTTTTACGTTTCATTCTTCTATTTACTAGTATACAGCGCTCGACGTGGCCAGCGATCAATTTTGGGGACCGCGGTCGAAGTTTTCTGCATTCTTTCTGTGTGAAGTTGGCTGATCTGTAGCATGGCGTCTAATGAAGACCGTGATCGCCTCTTCCCCGCAACATCTATCGGTCGTACAGCGGGGTCACGTCTTCAACCCGTCCCATCTAAGGAATTGCTATCTGCACATCCTTTGCTTTCGCCTTCCTCATCTAGTGATAGTGGCTCCGGTCAGACGACCCCTCGTTATGTTCCATATACACCAAGACAACGTGTTTCGCCGACCGCAGCAACGACAGGAACGACGGCACATCCACCTTCACCTCACCACCAGCAAGGAGACGCCACGAGTAAATTGCAACTCGTGAATCTCAAAGCTGCGGCCCAGAATATAGGTCTGGATACAGGGAGTGTCGGTTGGGCGATCCTTGAGAAATTGGTGCACGAGAGTGACCACCATGACTCAGAATGGACAGAGATTTGGAGTGCAGTAACAGCTGGAAAGGTGCGCTCAGAGATCCTGTCCCTTTGGATGACAAAACTTACGCTTTTTGAGATCTAGTCCACTCTCCTTTTGCCCCTCGAACCATCTTCAGGCTACGACAAGTTAACACCTGAATTTGTCAAGGGCCATGTTGTTTTGTGCGATAGTCCATCGCGGAAAAGTGCACCGATCGTCACCTTGTCAGGCTTACGAGGGACCCTGAACTAGTATGCAAATTAGAAAATTCCCAAACGTGTCGCTAATTCTACTCTAGTAATAAGCTGACTTTTCGGTCAACCATTCATCCGGACTCGAAGACATTCCATGACCTTCTTCTTCCTTCAACGCGTGCATCTGCCCTATCAGCGTTACCAGATCTCCCTCTTATATCGCCATCCTCATCGTATCCAACATATACCGTGCCAGCCCACAGCTCATCTCTCCCACTACCTCCGAGAACTCCTTCAACCAAACCACCTCTTCCACCCCGTCCAGGAAATCGTGTAGCCTCTTCCTCCAGCACCGCATCCACCTCTCGCATCTCCAATCCCTTTGCATCCCTCTTCGGTGGGGGCAGCGGCAGCAGCACCTCGAATCACCCAAAGTCTAGCACTCCAGCACCTTCCTCCCCAAGCGGGTCAGTCCGTTCTTTGGATTCAACACATACAACAGATCACGTCATCGAGATTTCCGCGTTCACAATTGATCGCAAGATTGTGCGCAAGGATATCGCGAAGGAGATGAATAAGGCATTGAGGCGGGAAGTCAAAGCTCTCCTAGAGACAGGACTGCACATGCCATCATGGGTCGGCGATCGCGTGCACGAGTTCACAGCGGAGTGGTATCCCTTCATTAAAGAGGACAAAAACAAGTCCTTGCTCCTGGGTCATTATGTACATGAAAAAGAGAAGGAAAATGGAGAGTATGTTGTTGCTTGGACAGAGGAGGCGCCGGAGAACACTTCTCAGCGCGTACAGGACTTTTATCTAGCGCTGGAGCAAGAGCTGAGGCTTTCTGAAGAGTCGTTCCTGGGAAGGTTGATGAAGGAGCATGCCGAGGATACTGAGAGCACGGAAGATGAGAAGAGGGTTAAGGAGAAGGTAGAGAGCGAGGCAAAGATAAAGGAGAGCATGGACGCTGTTGAACGTACTATATGTACTCTCTTTTACGATCGGTATGTGCCTTCTTCTCTTTCACCTATTTTTTCCAAACTCTGGTTACTAGATTGTATATGCAACCGACATCTGATGATTTGTCGCATGATGAAACACTATCGAGTCGTGTTGCTGCTCTGAATATGCTCGATTTAGGACTGGAACATCTTGATATCCACGTAGAACATCCAAGCAAGGAACTAGATCTTGTTATCAAAGATTGTGGTGAAAGTATGTGGTTTCACTTCCCCAACTATTGCAGTAGAGCTCACATCTCGATACAGCATTGTCCCAGTTGCAAGGCTGTAGGAGTCCTGGAGACAAGGCAGCTTTGCTTGTTGCAGCTCATAAATCTGTTGTTGGTAAGTGCATGGATACTTTGATTCAATTCATTATAGCTAATATCAGATCCATAGGCGGTCTTTCTCGCCTTCCTCCAATCCGTCTCATGTCGGAGGAAGAGTCCAAAGCCCAGAAAGCCAAGAATTCACAATTGGCACAGGTGAAGGCTAACGCGCCCCCTCGTGAACCTGACGGGACACTTAGGATCATGGTGCCGCTCGGATCGTCAAGCTCCACCGCAACCGCGAGCGGTACACCAAAACCGACTAAGAACTCTGTTGTTGAAGCTCCTGCAAAGAACGAGAACGACCTTGAAACACCCCATGCCAATACATCTACACATCAGACTCAAGCCTCACCTCTCCCCCAGATCGTTGAGCTTGTGTCCAATAAATACAATGTTGATCCCCAGTCAACAGAGTCTTCAACTCCTTCCTCGACCTCGCCTGCCGAACCGACTCCAGTATCAGGCGATGTACTTCTCCCAATGATAATATTTTCCGTCGTCAAAGCCAACCCCCCGCATCTCGTCTCAAGTCTCCTATATACCCAACGCTACCGGAATCAATCTATCGGCGGCGAAGAAAGCTACTGTCTCGTCAACCTCATGGCCGTCGCTGAATTCCTCGAAAACGTCGATCTCGCTGCTCTAGGACTCGGGGACTCCGATAAAGTCCTTAGTGCGGCGGATCTTACGCCTATACCTCTCAATCGAAGTCCGATCACGAACGCAGCACCACTGGCTCCAGCTGCGGTCGATGGACTCCCAGGGAGGTTGCGTGGTGGGGTTGAGCAGGCGAATAAGGTTATCACGGGTGTTGTGGACACGTCGTTCGGGATGTTACGTTCGTTGTTGCCTCATGCTACGCCTGCAGACGTTACGCAACAGAGCACGACTACGACGACCTCGTCCTCCGCCGCTGACAACGCGACCGTGCCGATCGAGGCAGCGAAACCGGGCTTTGGGCTTCTGCGTCGTGAGAGTGGTTTCTCGATACGCAGTATCACAGCGGCGCTGGATAGGAGCCGCTCGTCGGGCAAGGGGGGAGAGGAGGCGGGGCAGCAGCTTGTGGAGGTTTCAAAACCGGCGTCTGTAAAGTCTACTCGTGGGGGTGGGGATGAGAGTAGTGTGGAAGAAAGCGAGGAGGATAGTGATGAGGAGGACGACGACGAAGAAGAAGAACAGGAGGATGTAGGTGGTGAGGGGGACGCGCGAAGTATTCGGAGCTTTGAGAGTATGTTGAGTGCGAACTCCAGGGGAAGGCGAAAGGGGAATGATAAGCTGAAGACGAGGAAGAGTCTTACTGATCGGTTGGCGCATATGTCAAGTCTTGCTGGTGTGAAGGTGATTTGCACCCCTTCGTTTTCCAATGACTAGATGGTGATTTATCCATGCGATGATGCTAATCATCTATTCGTTTTTACTTAGGCTCAGAACAAACCTACAAATCCAATTGTGACGGAAACCCCTGCGTCTTCGAGATCACAGTCGCCAGAGCCGCAAGCTAGGACTTCTCTGCGTCTGGCACCTCCAATTGCTCGTTTCGTTGAATGTTCGGCTGGCGACCTCAGATTGTCGGAGGTAGGGGAGCTGTTGAGAGATTATCGTCGGTTGGTCGAGGGCATCAGGGCTGTCAAGGGGTTTGACGAGTAGAGCATTTGTTTTGGTTTCATAGGTAGGTCTTTTAATTTGTGGGGGCGCAGTAAAAAATTCACTGATGGTCATACACTCGGTTGCTGCAGATGTTACACCCAACACGCTATCGATTTTGGAGTAGTAGGCTTTTTGAATATGCCATCGTCATCGTCACTGTCGTTCAGGGACTGCTATGATGCGTGATAGATATTGCATAGATCAGTGTTCCGTGTCGCGTGTCCTCTCGCTTGTCCCATCATGTCGACAAAGTTCCTTCGATACTTTGCTCTATTATTGGTCAACGTTGGGTCATCATTTTCTTTTCCAAGCGACAATTAGGTTTCTCGACCGGTCATGAATCAATATGTTGTGGAGGCGAACATGCAAACGATACCTGTCTCATCTCGAAACAAATGTTCTTACACATATGTCGTGTGTTCACCATATTGTCGGTGTACACCCGTACAGCGTCGCCAATATAAGTACGTAAATGTGCCTTTCAGCAGTGACTCCTGTCAGTCTTCCGTCCGTTGGTGCCCTTCAAAAGTAGTTTGCGGTCGACGGGTTTCATCCCTCTCTGATGATAACATGTCTCCTGGCGACTCGGCAATGACTTGTATACGTAGTTGATCCTTCTGTCGCCCTGACTTCTAAACTGATGCTATGTGCTGATTCAGTGACATGGATCGCTGCTTACCTCATCACCTCCACCTTTTGGCCGTGTCTACAAGTGCATGGCCTGCAAACCAAAGCGATGGTATCAGTCGCGTCTTGCCTGACCCTATGAGGCGATGAGGTAGGTTTCTACTCTGACCCTCATCATCAAATCCTGTGCCTTATCCACTGTGTCTTCATATAAGATACTCTTTTCCACATCTCTGTAGCAACAAAGTTTCGGCTTTACACCCGGACAGTGTCACTGCCACTTGCAATCTCTCTTTGCGTCACCAGCTGGCAAGTTCTCTTCCATTTCCCTCTTCATACTCCCCACGAACAATTGACTCATTGTACAGTCCATCTCGGTTTCTAGCTACACAGCATCCAATTCCAGTCATCGAAATGGCTTCTTACTCGCATTCCCCGTCTAGTAGCTACAACAGTACAACCGGATCGCCAACAGCCACATCAGTGAGTCTGATTTTCTCATTAACCCTTCCTGTCGCGTCATCACCCTCCTATCCTCCCCAAACCGAGTCTATGCCTACTAGTATAACCACTGTTACTCAACGGCCGATTATCACTATCTGCACACAGAGAGACCAAGGCGATGTCCCGAGCTCTGTTCGCGACCTCCTCCTCTCCACAAAACGCCTCCAAGAACTGCTAAAGAAGTGGAGTCTTGGCCAGGCCACCGAAACTCAGGTCAGCGATGCCTACGTGCAGATCGGTAATGACTTCAACACCACCGTCCGAGCCTTTGCAATCCACCAAATTGACCTCAGGTTCGTACAGTATTCGGTCGCTGGGAAAAGATATGGCGACTGACACGGATATACCTAGTGATATCCATTCCATCCCCGGGGAACTTCGTGTACCTCTAGAGCAATGTCTCGGGGAAGACCCTTCTCCTGAAATCTTGGAAAGCTACATGCCGGAAGTCCGTCGAGTGCTTTATAAACTGCTCCGGGGATTGCAGGCGCGTCAGGATCAGTGGAAAGCAGTGGGTGCCCGGGTGCCGTACGAGACGCGTTAAAACACGCAGACTCATAGACACGGTTACATTCTCAGCCCTAATAGCAAAGCAGACTGGTTGTAGTCACCTGGCTTTCCAAATCATCTATCCTTGCCGTCATTTGTGCAATACCTCCATACTAGTTACCCTTTGTACTCTCTATGTGTGTATTATTTTGGGATGCTACTAAGTATAATTACAGTTATGATGTGACAGATTCTATTGAATAGAAGTAACATATGTGGATGAGCCCTTCGAGTTGAAACGTTAGATGGTCAGATCCTGTGAGGCAAGTGCTGAGTGGAGCTAATCGGACCGGCACCGAAATCTAATCTTTGTGAGAGATCCGAGGATTGTGATCGAGGATTGTTTTGTGGTTGTGAATGCTCTGCTTGAGAGAAGTCATGCCTGCGGACATTAGCTTACGTTGAACATTTGAACACTTCCTCACTGCAGAATGCGGAATGAAACGATAACTACACTGCTTCACTCTTATCAATGTCAAGGACTCTCTCTACATTGTTCCTAGATTGGTAACCAGTTTTTGAGCGGGTCAAGTTTCGGCTTATGACAGGATGTAACAAAGTTATAACACCCTATTAAGAGCTGAACTCCTATACTATCTGGAAGATATCTCAGTCTTGATGTCCCGGCTACTAGCCTCAAACTCTTAGCTCTTAGCAAAGGTCTAGCATCATCTCTGTCGTGAATGATATGATCGGCTGTTTGCCGAGGCTGAATACAGGTTTGAACTCACCAGTCTAAATGATGTTCCTCATCCGCTTAGCAGATACTCTATGTAGACCGTCCCCTACCACAGCCCCAACAACGAAATTTGGTCATCTTGTAACATATGTAAATATATCGCTCCGCCGACCGGCCCCAACTACAACCCCGAAGCACCATGTGCATTGCTCGGCAAAGCCAGGTCTCCATATGCTCATTAAGTCCCGTTGTATGTTCTTCCAAACACGTACTTCCTGATCCGGTCTGGTTTCCTACCCCAGATTTTCTTCAGGAAAGAATTTATCCTCCACCTTGACGGGATCTTGAACCTGGCGTTTGCTGACTTGACTATCCGTTTTACCTTTGACACAGATCACCGTGATTTCATACAGAACAATGCCAGTAGTCGTCAGGACCCGAGTATCCTTTATCGAAGAGCAGAAAGAGTGAATGTCGATCAAGCTTTGCGAAGAAAGGATGGGACTCGTAAGTTTCAAGATGATGTCTTTTCTGATGGACGGCTAAGTACTGCTGCTATTCACCTGTGCACATCCATACATGATAGCTTCTGATTGCCGATTATCCTATGCAACCCGAGTACATTGCGGAAAAATTGTTAGACCCTCTTGTTTGAGGGAAAACATCTCGTTGAGGTTTGATCTTTTCCCCTGCGTTTTTCTATGGACGTACAATCAATGTTGCGCTCAAAGACTTCATCCAGGTAGCACATGCACAAAGAGTCTTGATTCCAGAACTTCTCAACGTCAGTAAGAAGACTTTTGGAGGTGTGTATGGATTTTAATCATTCAGGACTAAAATTATTCTGCAGCCTTGAGTGGCAACCAGATGGACAATTCAGGACGACTTGCCACGGATCATCCAAAACGCCTGCTGCTTTGCAGTTCTGGATACCCAGAGCCACTAAATCTCGGAGCTGGGAACGAAATGGAGCAGGCCGTGGAATTGCACACGTACGTAGGTGACAGTTGAACTAATTTGTTTCATCCAGCTCAGGTGTCTTTCTGTTCTCTTAATGGGGGACTTAGGTAGATGGCATCCAAACGGCGCAAGTCTAGCCATACTTCTTGAAAATAAATCAGTCACCCTATACAGATACAATAAGCGACAGAATGGTCACACAAACTAATACTCCCATCTATCAAGGCTGTGGTGAGACGCTATTTGGGAAGATTGTATTCCATTCATAGGTAAGTATCCTATCCATGATTCAGTTCTCATCGCAGAATGATGAGTAAAATGGAGGTTTCCTTGCTGTGAGGTGTCTAGAAGAGAGTGGACTCATGGAGATGGAGATTATGTAAACGGAATTTTGAGTCTCCGATGAATCAATGTAATCCTAAAATTCTCATATTGTACTACAATTCTATTGCTTCAGAACGTACATGCTGTCTCTCTCTCTCTAAATAAGCAGAATAGATGCATACACTCTCTTGCTTACTCTGAATTGCTCCCTATCTCTGCACTTTGGCCTTGCGACAGATTCCATCGGAGATTCAAATTAGGACCTTCTGATATCATCTATCCGTTTTGGAAACTACTCAGCTGTCTTACACTCTTGTCGTACGAATCTTTCGAAATATCATGATAGGTGTGTGTACATTCGTTCTTTGTCGTCAACAAAAATTATGAAAGGTGCAGGCAAGGTGCAGGGCGTCTAATGTCTAAATTCACTGATACCTGTTCTTTCGATGAGTATCTTGAACCTCCTCTTATCTACCACGCGCCCGTACTCCTTCCTGGTCCTGAATGTATCGCGAGCTCGAATATTTTTAAAACAACAACCCCGCACGACAATAACTTAGAGCTCCAGAAGAACAATAATCTATCTCTTGCTCGACAATTACTAGATCGTAAAATCGCATATAGATGTTTGAAATTTCATCTTGAGTCAGTCACTTACGGCGCACCCTGACAAAGATACATCGACGATCTTACGCCTTAAGGATAATTAATGCTTCTCTCTTTGGACAAATCACGCCCGCCACCTGACCAAATTAGAAAAATCATTTCTCCTGGCGACCTTGTTATCGCTCGGAAAAAGACATGAACAATACGGGCCCGAGGCTGGCTAAGGATCTGTACACAAGAGAGTTAGGCCAATGTCCTCTTCGTAAGTACCTTGGGAGAGGGCTTACTCAACCGTATTAAAGTCCCCTCGCCAAAACGCCAAATCCCTAGGATCGCACAGCACCCGCAGTCGCCACACCAGCTCACTCATTGGACTCTTCTGTCATTCTCGACACCTTTTCCAGCCCAGTTGACGTCCTCCAACCCCACTGACGTCCAGCCCATCAACCAGGAGGGCAGCGGCGACACCACACAATCTTACTGCGTGGTCACATAAACACGTGAATGGACTGCACCATGATTCTGTAATGGATTTGTAGTTATGTACGATTCACTGAACAGTAAACCAACTGTATACGACCGTATATTATTCATATTTATTAGTCTTCGTTCGAGGGGGGGGGGGGGGTTTCAAGAAGAATATCTTAGTTATTGGGTGTTATTACTCGCTATACCCAGGATTCTGTAGTTTGCTCCGGTGGGATGGTCCCGATATGCTGAATAGCCAGTCTAGATCTGTCGATGACAGCTCGAAATTTCGATTCGCTGATATTTGATTTTTTCGTGTAATTGAGACTCCAAAAGTTGGTGGTTGAGTCAGCTTCATAAAGTGGCCATCTCTTGCATCAGGTGTCTGTCTTGGTGGAGTGAGTTTAAAATATCTCTCATATGATTTCCAGGGTTGCTTCTATTTTCCCAGCAGCGACGGGATCGCTCATAAGATCACAGCGTTATCACAACTTTAGAAATATTGGTGGCTGCTTTCAATGCCTGAACATTGCGCTGGGCGGCTGATAGGTGTTGCCGCACATGAACCTCGATAAGAGAAGTCATGAGAGAACACTTGGCAGTCAATCAATTACGGTATGAGGCCTCAGCGCACACAGCTGCCTTTTGCATCCGATTTCGGTATCACAGGGATTTAGGTCCTCAAGACGCTGGAATTGCGTGACTTGCTACATGTGGAGCCTTTGATCATTCGCGCCCAGGCCTGTGACACTTACAAAGCCACTATCCCAGATACTTCATGAAGCTTCCGGTTGAATTTCCGTAGTAAGCTAGATCTATGGCACTGGATAAACGCACAGTTCCCAGAGATCCCATCGCTAAGTGCTGTGTAGATCAGACCGTCTACTTCAAAGTTTTTGATCCCATCGACGGCGAGCGCTCGAGTATATTAACCTCAGAACACCTGGCTTATAGTTATCAACTTTCCTGGACATGGGATCTTACTCTCGCCAGACGTCATCTACCATTAGTGGTGGGAATTATAGCACTCTGATATCGTCCCCCGCTATATCAGTAAGCTTGCTTGTTCCTCTGTCTCTGATCTAAGAGCTTCAGTGATCGCGGTTACATCAACAGGGAATTCAAAACGACGTTTCAGGCTCTGTACGCAGCCTCCTCTCCGCGACAAAACGCCTACAAGAACTTCTTAAGCAATGGAGCATGGGGCAGGCTACAGAGACACAGATTAGTGATGCTTATGTGAAGGTCGGCGAGGACTTCAACATGACCATCAGGGCCTTTGAATACTATAAGGTCGACCTCAGGTACGCTGTCTGCCACACGCCGGCCTGTACGGACAGCTTTCCAATGTTGATGGTAGACACATCTACTCCTTCCCTGAGGAATTACGAAGACCACTTGAGCAGTGCCTCGTCAATGAACCTTCAACTGAAGCCCTGGACATGTATATGCCAGAGATTCGCCGTGCTCTGTACAAGTTGTATGAGGGTATTCGTGCACGTAAAGATGTGTGGCGAGCTGCAGAGAGACAAATGTTGCTTCATCCATGAGGTATGCTGTCTGAACACGCTCTGCATAAGATTGTCGTTGTAGTTAAATCATGCAAATTATGTACTCATCTGTAGGAAACTGCAATATTGCAAGGAATCCGGAATTTCTTGGGTAAAACCGGAATATATCGAGATTGTAGGATAGTGCTGTAGATGTACTTGCAAAACGTGGTGCGCACGGTGCAGAGCAGAACGGCAGTACGTATCGGTATGCATCCCATGGGATCGACCTGCACCCGAGGTTGAATGGTAATCGGTTTTGCGGTGTTTTCACCAGTCATGGACACTGGAACTCATAGAAGTCATATTTCGGGGCGTTTGGTAGTTAGACCTCTAGAAGACTTAATTAATGTTAGAAAAATCGAGCGAGCAACAATGAAAACGAATTTACGCTCTATAATGGCTCTGGGGGATGTTGATGAGGTTGTGAATCTTGCTTTCAAAACAGATTGTCGCGGTATGTATACACAAGGTCCCTGGCGGATTCACCTCGTCTCGAACCATCCTCCAATGAAATATAGGACAGATGCAGAACTTTAGCTCTGAAGAGCGTTGTATAGCCCATTTTATACATTATGATATTCGAAGGCAGAGATACCAGGCTCCGAATTATCAATGATGCTCTCGGTATAGCCTGCTGCACTATCCTTTTGTTCTGCTTCCTCAACAGGCAGAACCCATGCATGAACGATGCCAGGAAGTTTCTTGAAATAAGGGAGGCTCTCCCGCAGGACCTGAGAACGCCAGGACGCGTCAAGAGGCTGTTGGGGCACCAACTGGATATTCAAAGACGTAGTATTTCTGTGAAGGTTCGCTCCGTCAAATCGAATTGTAGTACCAAAAGAAACACTTGGAAACCTTACCTCACACCAGACCAAGAGCGTAAGCACAGGAAGAATATTCGTATTCGCTGCCTTGTCGAAATAAACGACATCAGCATCAGCGAACGACAACCTCTAAGTGTCCACACCAGTAGATACCCATTTGTGCGCATCCTCAAAAAAAGAACTTGTCGACGAGGAATATGACAGCGTGATTGTGAGATGGTTAGGGACGAGATCTTTGGTGGAGGAACGGATGTAGAAGGGGTAAAAGTAGAAGTATTAGAGACCGAGGGCGTCAGCCTTTTCACGGGCGAGAGGTGAGGAATCGGGGAAAGTTAGCAAATTTCTTGATCTCGGCACGAGGGAAGCCAATGGACTCCATAATTTGGAATTGGTAGGTATGGCCGGTTGATTTTGCAACGACTTCACCCTTTCTGATCTTTTCTTTGTCGACGATACCATCAACAGCAGCAGCAGCTTCAGCCTCCTTCTCAGACTCTTCAGCCGCGAGCATTGCCGTCACATCCTCGTGCCACTCGGGGCCAAATAGCTCAATCTCGTGAATGATCTTGTCTGAGGAAGCCGACAGACCTCATTCAAACGCCAGACAAAGAGCATATCTTAATGGGCATCCCTATGAAGCTCTTCGGCGGAGGGTGTGTTGGGTTAAAGAGGCATCTTCACGCTATCGGTGCACCAAGCCTGGTGTACATCATCAAGGGTCTGCAGATGAGTGTCAATCTATATAGGGCGGAACGGGGTAAAGTTAGGTTGAAATGGGACATTAGGCGAGCTCTATACATGCGACGATGCCAGAATAGTGTGCAGGACAAGTTGCAACAAATACTTAAAAATATTATGTAGCACTGATCTAAAATGGCAGAGAAAATCAGAAAATCTTATCGTAGATCATTTTCATCTACATTCTGACTCGACCCTCGTCGAATATATACACATATAATGGTTTCCTTAATAACGACGAACCTTCCTGGACTCACTCTGCTCAGTCAAGGAAAAGTCCGAGACGTATACGCGACATCTTCACCAGATCACCTACTGTTTGTTGCGACAGATAGGATATCGGCGTACGATGTCATCTTGAAGAATGTGCGCACACACAGCCATTATCGGATCTCGACGTATTCTTGACGCAGACATTGAAAATGGGCGTAGGGCATTCCAGACAAGGGGAAGCTCCTTACACAAATCTCGCTCTTCTGGTTCAAGAAACTAGGACACATCATTCCGAATCACTTCGTTACGGCAGACGTGGATGAAATGCCAGAAGATGTTCGTAAGTATAAAGGTCAGCTAGATGGGCGCGCTATGCTTGTTAAAAAGGCCTCTGTTGTCCCACTCGAGGCGATTGTGAGAGGCTATCTTTCCGGTGTGTTGTCTCGGCACTTGGGAGATTTTCAAGCTTACATTCGATCAGGCTCGGCGTGGAACGAGTATAAGAAGTCAGGGACAGTGCACGGCATACCCCTTCCTGCAGGCCTCGTAGAATCTCAAAAATTCCCTGAGCCTATCTTTACACCATCTACGAAAGCCGAGCAAGGAGCTCACGACGAAAACATCTCGCCGGAACAAGGTGCTTCAGCGATATAATTTCGAAATTCTCCCTTTCTCTAACTCTAATTTACGCCTCCCGCAGCCGCAAAAC
Organism: Termitomyces sp. Mi166#008; assembly: GCA_018857285.1. NCBI lineage: Eukaryota > Fungi > Basidiomycota > Agaricomycetes > Agaricales > Lyophyllaceae > Termitomyces > Termitomyces sp. Mi166#008. The sequence continues at coordinate 22,175 of JABAKA010000023.1, forward strand.
TAATCGGCGCAGAGCTCTACGATCAAATTTCCACCGCCGCCCTCCAGTTATACAAGACCGCAGCAGACTACGCGCGGACCCGCGGTGTCATCCTCGCCGACACCAAATTCGAATTCGGTCTTATCACCTCGACATCCGGAGAGAAGAGTCTCATACTAATAGACGAGCTCCTTACCCCTGACTCTTCGCGATACTGGCCCCTCGCGTCTTATGCCCCAGGCGGACCACAGCCGAGCTTCGATAAGCAGTACGTGCGTGACTGGCTAGTTGCACAGGGCTTCCGCAAGGGCTTGGAGAGTGGTCCGGAGGGCCATGAGGGTGAAGGGTGGGTCATTGAAGAGAAGGTGGTTGAGGGGACTCGGGATCGATATGCTGAAGCCGTGGATCTCTTGACAAAATAATCTAAGCACCGGCTTGCGGCCATGGACATTAGACGAGTAATACTTGAGTATTGACTTAGGGACTGTTTGAGAAGAGAAGGGAAGAATCAGGAATGCATTGCGCCCTGGTCCAGATTATTCTCAGCTTTGCTTCCTCTAAGTGCCTGAATAGCTTACTAGTATCTTCCCATCTTATCCTCAGTTACACGAGCCAATATCTCTTGCACTACCGGAAAGTAATAATAACCTTCCTTCCTTTAAAAAGACGAAAAACCTGGAAGTCGACCGACGATCATTTCAAACTTGAACCTTAGTTCAAATAATGGAGATGTGCTGTCGGCCTGGATAGATAGCTGTCTCGCGGGCGTGTCGTACAAGATGGGGCAACACTGCTGACAGACTGTGGCACCAGGATAGGAAGCAGAATGAGGGAGATAGGCAATCGAAGTTTCAGCCACCGACCAACTTGCTCAGAAATCAAGCACACAACATAGAACAGTCTAAGGAGGATACATCCCAGGAGTCATAGTCGTGTCCAACCAGTGATGGGACGCCCATTAACGCTGACTCGGAAGACGTAACCAGTACCAACAAACCACCACCTATGCACAATGTCACAAGGAGAGGCTCGTGAAATTGCGCTCCGGAAAGACTTGACAATTGGGTTGGACGAGGTCGGGGGTTCGGAGGCCAGACCCGGCGAGAGTGGGCGGTTCTATGATGAGAGAAAACATAACATATGTCCGGTCCGTTCAAATATATGCCCTTGTGATTCACCTTCAATCTACATACATCACCATTATGTCTACGCCAGAATCCTCTGAAAAACCCATGAGGACCCAAGTTGAGAACTACATTGTCTCTCTACAAGAACAAATCGTCTCGGCGTTTGAGACGCTCGATCCTAGTGCCCCAAAATTCAAACGAGACTCCTGGGTGCGGCCACAAGGCGGAACAGGGCAATCGTGCGTCTTCACATGTCCAGCAGACGACCCATCCATCGTTCACGACTCAATTCTTGAGAAGGCTGGAGTGAACATCTCGGTCGTTCATGGCGTACTTCCACCTGCTGCTATCAAGCAAATGCGGGCAGATCATAAATCCATGCCGCTTCCGGACCGTCCTGAAGGGTTACCCTTCTTCGCTGCAGGAATCAGTCTCGTTATCCACCCTCGTAACCCCCATGCCCCGACAGTCCACGCAAATTATCGCTACTTCGAGATTACAGAGCCCGTGGAGAAAGACCATCCCGTTCCTGAGCAACCTAAATTGCTCGCATGGTGGTTCGGAGGCGGCTGCGACCTTACGCCGTCCTATCTGTATGAGGAAGACGCGGTTCACTTTCACTCGACAATTAAGAACGCGTGTGATAAGCATGGCCCTCAGCTTTACCCGAGCTTCAAGAAATGGTGCGATGAATATTTCTACATCCCCCATCGAAACGAGTCTCGCGGAATTGGTGGGATCTTCTTCGATGATCTTAACGAAGCCCCACACGCACGTCTGAACTCCCCGGACTCCCCGGATACTGCGCCTCGTCCAACCTCACCCGCAGAGATCTTCTCGCTCATCCAAGACTTGGGAAACGCCTTCATCCCTTCCTATCTTCCCATTCTCAAATCACGAAGTTCACTTCCTTTCACTCCGTCGGAAAGACGCTGGCAGCAGCTCCGGCGTGGTCGCTATGTGGAGTTCAACCTTGTGTACGATCGGGGCACGAAGTTTGGCTTGATGACTCCTGGTGCTCGAATCGAGAGCATTCTCATGAGTCTGCCAGAAACTGCAAGATGGGAGTATATGTCTGAGATGGGAGAGGAAGGCACGGAAGAGGCAAAGTTGGTCGAAGTCCTGAAGAAGCCTAAAGAGTGGGTCTGAAACAACCGGTGTAAATGTGTTGGAAGGTGCAATGTTGTATGTTACGTCTAGCAGACAAGAGGTCATTTTTTGACGCTGCATCTAGGGGTTGTGCTACCGACCATGAATGCTGGTCGACGACCTTTTAAAATATGTTTATTACGATCATTTTAGCGTCCACCACCGTTCAGGAGAAAGCATCACAAAAGTACTGGGCCTATATCAGGCAGTGGATATATATAATGCAGGTTAAATTTTCCAATGGTTAAAAGGAAAGAAGGGTGAAACGACATAGGGCAAGGGAATAATAACTCGATACTATAATGCAACTCAACAGGGATGTGAAGCTCCCAAGAACTGGTCAGCGATCGATCCAATGAATCTGAAGATATCCAACACCAAATTGAGTTCCCAAAAACATGCAATGACAGTTACTTCGTGCCAGCAATCCGGAAGTTGTCGGGCTGCATGTACTGTTGGCAGTGAATACAATGTTGCTATTGGCAATGTGGTGTCGGTCCCAATTGGAATTGTTCAAAGAGTTCGGGGTTGCAGTTGTCGCGCGAAAGAATTGGGTTAAGGTGAGACTTGGCGGACAGAGATCACCGGAGGGTTCGTACCAGTAGGCAAGCATTTCCTCAGCCAGGGTGAAGAGTGCCCCGCCGCAGGCGCGAACTTCGTCATGACATACGGAATCTCACCAGTGTGGAACACTATATGGATCGAGTCAGGGTCCAGATGAAACGAATGAAACATTGGTCAAACCTCCTTGCCACGGAGCACTTGTGAGAGTGAATTGATCGAAGAGGAACGACTACGCATCGCGCCCACCGGAAATGGATGTCCTCAAATATCGTAGTAACGCGTTTGAACTGCTCGGGAAAAAAATGCGACGTTTCCAGTACCAAAGGGAGAGCCGAGGGATTATCCTGCTCCGGAGCAATCTAACCTGCTCGCACGGTGGTTCAGAGGCGGCTGCAACCCTATGCCGTCATATGAAAGACGCGGTTCACTTCCACTCGACGATCAAGAACGCGTGCAGTAAGCGTGGCGTCCGATCTCGCTCGCAGATCTGTTCATTCATTCAAAGCTGAGCAATGTCTTCGTTCCTTCTCATCTCCCTATTCTGAAATCCTGAAGTTCACCTTCCTTCATACCACCGGAGAGACGCTGACAACTGCTCCGATGTGGGCATTATGTGGAGTTCAACCTGATGTACGATCGAAGTTTGGCTTGATGCCTTCAGGTGCTCGGATTGAGAGTATCCTTACGAGTCTTCCGGAGACTACGAGAAGGGAGTGTATATCTGAAATGGGTGAGGAAGGCACAAAAAAAGGCAAAGTTGATCGAAAGCTTGAAGAAACCTATAGAGAGCAGGTGCGCCACATCTACCAGACAATGGGTCAGTCCCGCATGCAAGGTCACGAAAAATGAATTGGT